>WNGS01002553.1:44075-79938 GCA_020271785.1 Procambarus virginalis
GTGGACAGCTGTCTCGGTTCATTCCTCTGTTCGCGGGTTGGCCAGTCTCTGCGACTTGTTTTATTGGCTCTGTCCGGACGTATGGACCTCCTGGCCATGGACGTCTTCAGTCAGGGTGGTCTAGGCATCGCCCATTCTATTGTGGCGCCCTTCCCGCCTGCGAAGGCGATTCACAGTAGGATGCTCTTTCGGCAGGACTGGTCGAGGTGGGGGGTACCTGTTCATCTTCTCCCGTCCAGCTGTTGCTTTGGGTTTTGGCTCGTTGCGAGCCCACTCCCACGAGAGCAGTTCCTCATGGTTCCCTTGGTGGCCGGCCCAGCCCTTATTTTCAGACGTGCTTGAAGGTTCCGAACCCGGGGCATTTTCTCGCGAGCTCCATGCTCTTTTCGGCAGGTTGACGGTCCTGTATGGGACTGGTTCGCCTTCCCTCAGCGATCTTGCGTCTGGTATTTTGACGCGTGGTATCACCATCTCTATGGTGTATCAGGTGGTTTGTGGTATCTAACTCTCAGGAGTTGATCCTGATTTGCACCTTTCTTGCTGTAGTGTCTTTTTGCATCTTTCGCTTCTTGGTTTCAGGAACTTATGTTAGTGCTCGTTTTTGGCCTGCGACCTCGCGTTGGGGTACGTATCTGCAGTTTTCTCGTGTTTTGTTTCACCTCCGGCCTGCTCATTGCGTCGCCTGCGCCGTCTCTGGTCCTTGATCAGGGTGCACTTCTTATTTCTCCTCAGTTTGTGGTAGCCACTTCGGTTCAGGTTTCTGCTCTTGTTTCTTGGAATTGTACGTGCAGCTTTCTCTCTCTGGCACGGTCGAGACCGGCTGTGTTCCGGGAGGGCTTGGGGTTATTGATGCTTGATTGGTTTGCAGTGAGGGTGCGTCCTGTGTTGTCCGTTGTTGCGTTTTTTGCCGTTACCTGGCTACCGTGTCTGGGGATGCGCTGTGGGTTGATCTGGTTCCCCGTTCCCTGTTTCAGCGGCTCGGGTCTCCAGGTCGTCGCAGATTTTTCATGTCTTCAGCCTGCGGTCTGATCCTTGCCCGTGCTGTTCGACGTTCGCAGCTTTTCGCTGCTGTGTTGGGACGTCTAGGGCTCATTTCGGGCTGCGAGGATTTGAGGGTCGCACAGCGTTCCTTGGCTGCCCATTCTTTATGTGTCGTCTGCTCCTGTGCGTTCTTGTTGCTGTTGGTCGCAGGTTGCGACCTGTTGTCTCGGCTTGCGTTGCGGAGTTTGTGGCAGGCCGCGCTCCCAGGTTCAGCCCTTTCTTTTCCTTCTCTTTGGTATGAAGCTCCAGGGAGCGTAGGGGGCTCCCCACAGAAAACCAGCGTTGAATGTAATGAAACGCCATTTTCTGGGTTGAGCCCTCGGAGGCTCCCTGGCAACCTCCCTCCCACCGTGCGGCTGTTTTTTCGGTTGGTTGAACTTAGCTTCCGAACTGAAGCTTGGCAGAGGGGGCTTTGTTTTCTCGTGTGTGACCCGGTTCTGCCTTCTGGGGTTCCAGGGTCTTCCTGGCTTGCAGACTGATCTTTTTGGGTCTTGGCACATGTTGTGGTCTTGCTGGGACTTTGGGGTTTTGTTGTCGTGGTGGGCCTTTTGATGCAGTTTTGTGCCTTCTTCACCTAGCCGGCGTGGTGCTCTCTGCCCACTGGTCGGCGGCTTGTAATTTTCTTTTCACGTGTATATGTATGTTTTTACCTAAGTGTTTTTACCTAAGTTTAGTTACAGGATGAGAGCTACGCTCATGGTGTCCCATCTTCCCAGCACTCTTTGTCATATAACGCTTTGAAACTACTGACGGTCTTGGCCTCCACCACCTTCTCACCTAACTTGTTCCAACTATCTACCACTCTGTTTGCGAAAGTGAATTTTCTTCTATTTCTTCGGCATCTGTGTTTAGTTAGTTTAAATCTATGACCTCTTGTTCTTAAAGTTCCAGGTCTCAGGAAATCTTCCCTATCGATTTTATCAATTCCTGTTACTATTTTGTATGTGTCTTCTAGTTTTAGCATATTAATGCCTCTAACCTCTCCTCATAGCTCTTGCCATTCAGTTCTGGGAGCCACTTAGTAGCATGTCTTTGCACCTTTTCCAGTTTGTTGATGTGCTTCTTAAGATATGGACACCACACAACCGCTGCATATTCTAGCTTTGGCCTAACAAAAGTCGTGAACAATTTCTTTAGTACTATTAGTTTAATGTGCGCATGTACATGTGCGTGTGTACACTGTAATTACCTAAGTGTAATTACCTAAGTGTAGTTATAGGATGAGAGCTACGCTCGTGGTGTCCCGTCTTCCCAGCACTCTTTGTCATATAACGCTTTGAAACGCTGTGTGTGTAATTACCTAAGTGTAGTTACAGGATGAGAGCTACGCTCGTGGTGTCCCGTCTTCCCAGCACTCTTTGTCATATAACGCTTTGAAACTACTGACGGTTTTGGCCTCCACCACCTTCTCACTTAACTTGTTCCAACCGTCTACCACTCTATTTGCGAAGGTGAATTTTCTTACGTTTCTTCGGCATCTGTGTTTAGCTAGTTTAAATCTATGACCTCTTGTTCTTGAAGTTCCAGGTCTCAGGAAATCTTCCCTGTCGATTTTATCAATTCCTGTTACTATTTTGTACGTAGTGATCATATCGCCTCTTTTTCTTCTATCTTCTAGTTTTTGCATATTTAATGCCTCTAACCTCTCCTCATAGCTCTTGTCCTTCATTTCTGGGAGCCACTTAGTGGCATGTCGTTGCACCTTTTCCAGTTTGTTGATGTGCTTCTTAAGATAAGGGCACCATACAACCGCTGCATATTCCAGCTTTGGTCTAATAAAAGTCGTGAACAATTTCTTTAGTATTTCTCCATCCATGTATTTAAAAGCAATTCTTAGGTTAGAAAGTGTAGCATAGGCTCCTCGCACAATGTTCTTGATGTGGTCCTCAGGTGACAGTTTTCTATCTAAAACCACCCCTAGATCCCTTTCTTTATCAGAATTCTTTAAAGATTTCTCACATAATTTATAGGTTGTGTGGGGTCTATGTTCTCCAATTCCACATTCCATAACATGGCATTTATTCACATTAAATTCCATTTGCCAAGTGTTGCTCCAAATACTTATTTTGTCCAGGTCTTCTTGAAGGGCATGACAATCATCTAGGTTTCTTATCTTCCCTATTATCTTAGCATCATCAGCAAACATGTTCATGTAATTCTGTAATCCCTCTGGTAGGTCGTTTATGTAGACAATGAACATTACCGGTGCAAGAACTGAACCCTGTGGTACTCCACTCGTGACATTCCTCCAATCCGATACCTTGCCTCTGATTACGGCCCTCATTTTTCTGTCAGTTAGGAAATTTTTCATCCATGTTAGTAGCTTACCCGTCACCCCTCCAATATGTTCCAGTTTCCAGAACAACCTGTACACATGTGTATGTGCATGTGCAGTAATACACCTTTGTGTGTGTATTTATGTGTATGTGTATGTATGTGTGTGTATATATATATATATATATATATATATATATATATATATATATATATATATATATATATATATATATATATATATATATATATATATATGTCGTACCTAGTAGCCAGAACTCACTTTTTGGCCTACTATGCAAGGCCCGATTTGCCTAATAAGCCAAGTTTTCCTGAATTAATATATTTTCTCTAATTTTTTCTTATGAAATGATAAAACTACCCATTTCATTATGTATGAGGTCAATTTTTTTTTATTGGAGTTAAAATTAATGTAGATATATGACCGAACCTAACCAACCCTACCTAACCTAACCTAACCTATCTTTATAGGTTAGGTTAGGTTAGGTAGCCGAAAAAGTTAGGTTAGGTTAGGTAGGTTAGGTAGTCGAAAAACAATTAATTCATGAAAACTTGGCCTATTAGGCAAATTGGGCCTTGCATAGTAGGCTGAGAAGTGCATTCTGGCTACTAGGTACGACATATATATATTATTATATATATATATATATATATATATATATATATATATATATATATATATATATATATATATATATATATATATATATATACATATACATATATGTACATAATATATGAGTATATATATGTATGTATGCTATTTCTTTCAGAAGGGGCTCTGTTCCCTTTGCTGTTGACGGGGCGCTGGAGGAGCAGCTTGCTCTGTTGTCTCTCGCATGGTCCTGCAGTTAGTGGGCGCTTTTGGTTGTCTTCCGGCCTCTGGTGGCGGCGGCAGACGGCTTCTCCCTCTTTGAGGGGGGGTTCAGGGCTGGTGGGGTGGGCTTCTTCCCCTGCACTTTGTCATGTCATCTTAGTGGGTGCGTTGGACGTGGTCGATCCACCCCTATCCTTCTGGGGTTCCCGTCTGCTCTATGCAGACATGGGCCTGGCGAACCTGCGGTTCTTCTGGACTAATCTAGTCTGCGCCTTGGATTCTATGCCCTCATCAGAGAACTGTTGTCTCCGGTCCGGCTTCTGTTGGGGCCGGGTGCCTGGATGGTGGCCCTGGACCTCCAGGTCAATTCTTGGCTTGTTCTTCTCCAGGTTTCCGGGACTGGCATAGTTGGTGGTGGGGGCTTCAGCCTTCCCTTGTTTGTAATTGGCACTTGGTGTATTAACGCATCTTTACCGAATCTTGGTGCCCTGTCTGAGTCTGCTTGGGATTCGGTGTCTGGCCTACCTCGACAACTGGCTGGTGTGAGCTCCCAGTCGGTCTGCTTGTCTGCTCGCAAGATGTATGGTTCTTTCCAGATTGCCGGGTTTGGTTTCCTGGTGATCTGGAGACCGTTCCATCTATTTCCAGCCCGGGTTTGGACCTGGCTGGGTCTTGTATAAGGCTCTTGGGCCGCTCCTTGTCCTTATTTCCTCCAGAATAGTTGCTGCGACTGTGGTCCCGCCTTCGGCTGTTCATGAGGGGGTCCCGGGTTGCCCGGCGGTTGCTCAAGCAGTTGTGCGGGAGTCTGAACTTCGACGTGCTGGTCTGCCCACAGGGTCGGGTTTGGCTCTGGTGTCTGTTTGGTTCCTTCGGAGACTCCCCTTCCGCCTCTCCTGCAATCGTTGGGTTCGTTCCTTCGGGGATCTTGTGTTGGTGCTGTGTCACCAGCTTTTTCTATGGGGTTTTCGGGGTTCTGTGCCTTGGCACCTCCCCGAGCCTTCGCTCGACGTGTTCACAGACGGGTCATCTCTCGGCTGGGGCTTTGTGACCAGTGCTCACCAGGTTGGCCGGAGATGGTGGGGTCTGTCCATCCGTCGGGCTCACAGCACGGTTCGGGAGTTCGTGGCTGTCTGGTTTGCGCTTCGGAGGGTTCGGGTCACTCTGTGCTCTACCATTCAGCTCCATTCGGACTGTTCTCTGGCAGTTCTTTGCCAGAACCACAGGGTTTCTCTTAGGTGTTTGCCTTTGGGGGTTGGTCCCTTCAAGTGGACCAACCCCCAAAGGATTGCTGGATTCTCGGGGTTTGGCTAACTGTGAGGTTCATGTCCGGGGTGTGGCCTACCTCCTGGCAGACAGCCTGTATCGGTTCATTCCTCTGTTAACGGATTGGCGAGTCATTGCTGACTCATTTCATTGGCTCTGCCGGACGTATGGCCTCCTGGCCATGGACGTCTTCAAGTCGGTGTGGTCTAGGCATCACCCATTCTATGTGGCGCCCTTACCCGCCTGCGAGGCATTCACAGTGGATGCCTTTCGGCAGGACTGGTCGAGGTGGGGGTACCTGTTGCTCTTCTCCCGGTCCAGCTGTTGCTTTGGGTTCTGGCTCAGTTGGAGCCCATTCCCAAGAGAGTAGTCCTCATGGTCCCTTGGTGGCCGGCCCAGCTTTATTTTCAGACGATGCTTGATAGGTTTCCGAACCCGGGGCATTTTCTCGCGGCTCCGCCTCTTTCGGCAGATTGGACCGGTCCTGTACGTGACTGGTTCAGCCTTCCCCTCGGATCTTTGCGTCTGGTTTTTTTACGCTGGTATCGCCATCTCTGTGGTGATCAGGTGGTTTTGTTGATGGTATCCCACCTGGAAGCTTCGTCACGGCGACAGTATGACATTCCTGGAGTTTTTATGCACCTTTTTCTTGCTCTTTGTAGGTTGTCTTCTCTTTCGCATCAGATTTTCTTGTCCTTTCTTGGGTTTTCAGGACTACAGTTATTTGATGTTTCTTAGTGTTGCCTCGTTTTGTGTGGCGCTGGCGGAGCCGCTCCGGCTTGTGTGCGGGGTGGACGTCACATCTGCCCTGTTCCGTATGTTTTCTCGTGTTTTGTTTCACCTCCGGCCTGCTCTTGCGTCGCCTGCGCCGTTCTGGTCCTTGATCAGGGTGACTTCTTATATTCTCCTCAGTTTGTGGTAGCCCCTTCGGTTCAGGTTTCTGCTCTTCTGCTTTCTGCTCTTTTCTTCTGGCAACGGTCGAGACGGCTGTTTACCGGGGAGGCCCTTGGGTTATTGATGCTTGATTGGTTCAGTCGAGGGTGCGTCCTGTGTTGTCCGGTTGCGTTTTTTGCCATTACCTGTGTACCGTGTCTGGGAATGCGCTTTGGGTTGATCTGGTTCCCTGTTTCAGGGCTCAAGTCTCCCAGGTCGTCTGCAGAGTTTTTAGGTCTTCCAGCCTGCGGTCTATCCTTGCGCCCGTGCTGTTCGGACGTTTGAAGCTTTCGCTGCTGTGTTGGTGACGTCTAGGGCTCATTTCGGGTGCGAGGATTTGAGGGTCGCACAGGTTCCTGTCTGCCCATTCTTTATGTGTTCAGCTGCTCCTGTGCCTTCTTGTTGCGTTGGGTCGCAGGTTGCAGCCTGTTGTCTCGGCTTCGCGTTGCGGAGTTTGTGGAGGCCGCCTCCCAGGTCAGCCCTTTCTTTTCCTTCTCTTTGGATATGAAGCTCCAGGGAGCTGTAGGGGGCTCTCCACAGAAAACCAGCGTTGAATGTAATGAAACGCCATTTTCTGGGTGAGCCCCGGAGGTTCCCTGGCAACTCTCCCTCCCACCTGCCGGCAGTTTTTTCGTGTTGGTTGAAGCTTAGCTTCCGAACTGATGCTAGGCAGCCGGTGCGGTGAGGTCCGAGGCTCCCCCCTCCCCCTCTAGGGACTGGAAGGGCTGCACGGACGATCGATGCGGCAGTAAAGTGTGATGTTTGCTTGTTTGCTTGTTTCCTTGGGATTGTAGGGAGTTTCTACCTCTCTGTTATTTTTTTTGTTTTAGTTTTTTTTCCATGTGGGGTTTGTTTTGTTATGCCTACCTTTCTGGGTGCCTAACCCCGGTCGATGGCAGATAAGGAAAACCCCTAACCACAAGGGGGTTTTTCAGGGCCATTGCTCCCTGAAACCTCTCTGAAGGGACCAGGTTCTGGCGCTGGTCCCTGGTAGGTCTGAACTTCTTAGCTAATGTCCTTGTCTAATATAACATACATTAGCCCGATGATCTCCAGGGAGCCTCCGGGGCTCACCCAGAAAATGGAGTTTCATTACATTCAATGCTGGTTTTTTAAATAAGAACATTTTGTTGATAAGGAGAAGAGCTCATATTAACTGGAACTGAGGGATAATAAAGTAATAAAGAGATACATGCACCTATCTGATGCTCAAAGAATAAGAATAGCAGTAAGAAGTGTCCACAAAGGGGATATGCAGCTGGTGCCTTTATAGCATTGCTGAGTAATACATAATAACAGAAATAATAATGAGTAACTATGTTATTATGCTCTATTTTGTTGTATATCATATAAATAAATTGTCCAGTGTTAATCATGAGGTTATCTTGAGATGATTTCGGGCTTAGTGTCCCCGCGGCCGAAGACCAGGCCTCCACCCCCAGGAAGCAGCCCGTGACAGCTGACTAACTCCCAGGTGCTTATTTACTGCTAGGTAACAGTGGCATCAGGGTGAAAGAAACTCTGCCTATCGTTTCTCGCCGGCACCTGGGATCGAACCCGGGACCACAGGATCATGCTTCCAGTGTTCTGTCCGCTCAGCCGCCGGCTTCCTAATATATGTTATTTTCATCAATGTCTCCCCCTCCCCAATATTTTGTTTTTTAGGGGATTTTTTTGTGGAGCGCTCCTTCGGCTCCCCAGAGCTATACCGGGCTGATGTGTATATATTAAAACGTGGCAACAGTCAATCGTAGGAGTTCTAAGCTTACCGGGGACCAGAGCCAGAACCTGGCCCCCCTCAAGAGAGGCACAAGGAGCAATGGCCTAAAGACACCCTTGTGTAATTGGAAGCAGTCTTTGTCTGCAATCTAACAGGTCAGGCACCCAGAAAGGTAGGAATTCCAAAACAAACTACTGCTGATCAAATAAATTGATCAGCAGTAGTTTGCTGATCCCTATGCGCCCTGCGTGACAGGGTTATCTTCCCTTAGGCGTTCGGGAACCATTCCCGAACGGAGAATGTTGTCTCTGGTCCAGCTTCTGTTGGGGCCGGGCTGGTGTCCCTGGAACTCCGGGTCACTTCTTGTTACGTTCCTCGCCAGGGTTCCGGGACTGGCACAGTTTATGGTGGGGCTTCAGGCTTCCCATTTTTGTTGTCTTCCCTAGTTGGTAAATGAAACTTAGTGTTTTTACGCATCTTTACCAGATCTTGGTGACCTTTCTGTGTCTGCTCGGGATTCGGTTTCTGGCCTACCTCGACGACTGGCTGGTGAGGGCTCCCAGTTGGTCCACTTGTTTGCTTGCCAGGGATATTGTTCTTTCCAGCTTGCCGAATTCGGGTTCCTGGTGAACTGGAGAACATTCTATCTGGTTCCGTCTCGGGTTCGGCCCTGGCTGGGTCTTTTTTGGGACTCTTGGTCCACTTCTTTCTCCCTCCAGAGGCGTTGCTGTTGCTACGGTCCCACCTTCGGCTGTTTCTGACTGGATCCCGGGGTCACTCGACGGTTGCTCGAGCATTTGTTCGGGAGTCTGAACTTTGCCGTGCTGGTCTACCTGCCGGGTCGGGTTTGGCTTCGGCATCTGTTTTGGTTCCTTTGGGGATGCCCCTTCCACTTTCCTCGCAATCATTGGTTCGTCCTCCGGGGGCCTTGTGTCGGTGCTGTGTCACCTGCTTCCTCTTTAGGGTTTTTGGGATTCAGTGCCATGATGCCTCCCCGAGCCTTCGCTCGATGTGTTCACTGACGGGTCGTCTCTCGGCTGGGGCTTTGTGATCAGGTCTCGCCAGTTCGGCCGGGGACAGTGGGGTCCGTCCTTCCGTTGAGCTCATAGCACAGTTCAGGAGTTCATAGTGGTCTGGTTTGCACTTCGGAGGGTTTGGGTCCCTCGGGGCTCTCCCATCCGGCACCATTCGGACTGTTCTCCGGTGGTTCATTGCCGGAAACATGGGGGTTCTCT
This sequence comes from Procambarus virginalis, assembly GCA_020271785.1. Classification (NCBI taxonomy): domain Eukaryota; kingdom Metazoa; phylum Arthropoda; class Malacostraca; order Decapoda; family Cambaridae; genus Procambarus; species Procambarus virginalis. The sequence goes on from WNGS01002553.1 coordinate 53,380, forward strand.
TCGGTTCTTGCCTCTTTGGGGTTGGTCCCTTTGGGTGGCTCACCTGCTGGTTTCTCGGGGTTTGGCTCTCCGCACAGTTCATGCCTAGGGTGTGTCCAACGTCCTGTCAGACAACCTATATCGGTTCATTCCTCTGTTCACGGAATGGCTGGTCATTGCCGACTTGTTCGTTGGCTCTGCCGGACGTACGGACTCCTGGATATGGACATCTTCGCGTCGGTGTGGTCTTGGTATCTCCTATTCTATGTGGCGTCCTTCCCCGCCTGTGAGGCATTCGCGGTAGATGCTTTTCGGCAGGACTCGTGGAGTTCCCATGTGTTGCTTGCTGGTGGGCTGTAGGCATTTAAAATTATCAGTTTATCATCCTGATTCTAGACCTGCAATGCCATTATGTCAGTGTCTCGAGGATTTTCAAATTTTAACTCTCTTACCTTCAGGTGTTCTTTCACCAGCACAGCCACTCCTCCTTCCTTCCTAGTTTTCCCTGTCACGTCTCCAAACTGAATAACCCCTTGGGAATATGACTTCATTTAATATATTTCCTTAAAGTTTCGTCTCTGATAATGCGACAAAATCTGGGACCTTGAACTGAATTATATCTTGCAACTCCATAGTTTTTGACCTCACTCCGTCTATGTTGGTATATACAACTTTCAGGAACATGTTCCCTTTCCCTTTGCTCTTTACTCTCCGTTCCACTACTGATTTTGTTGCCTTGTTTTTATGTACCATTTCACAAGCTTTCCAGTCCCTGACACTTTGTAGAAAAAAGAATTTCTGTCTTCTTCATTTCTATCCCCATTTAGACGTTTTGCTTCAATGAGGTTCATTTTCAGCTTTTCTCTGTCCTCTTTAGAGACGTCTTGTCTTATTGACCAATGTTTGCCAACCTCATCACTCTGCAATTTCCTGCCATTTCTAAGCACTTCCTTAATGTTTTTCACTCCATTAAACGTCACCCTTTAAGGGCAGTTCTTGTCTTTCTCATATTATCCTATTCTTCTAAAATCACTGACATTTTCCTTTGAGTCTTCACCTAAACCTACTATTTTCTCTATGATTTTCATCTCTTCTGCTACTCGGTCCACCCTAGATGAAATTTCCTTCTCTAAAGATCCAAAAATTATTATGGACTTACTTCTAAATGCAATGTTTTGTACTTGTTTGCTGTTGGTAACCAGTTCTTTTCTAATTGCTTGCCTAATTTCTGCTTCTTGTTAGTCATTTCTGGTTTTGACTTCCGAACACACTTCCTTGATTGTCTCTTTCTCTTTTACAACTTGCGCATACGTCTCTTTTATTTCTTCGCTACTCTTTTTAGTTCTTTATTATCCTCATCTATTTGAGTTGCCAGTGAAGTTTCTCATTGCATCTCCTTGCCTAACTCCATGTTAGCCCTCAGGGTCCCTTGGAGTTGTTCACCATATGTGTGTATTTTCTTGTTAATTTCTTCAAATTCCCTACTCTTCACTTTCCATGCCTCATTATACTTTACTAGTTCCTTAATGTGTTCCTCTTGCATCCTTACCTTATCAGTCAAGCTGGAAATTTCCTTATCTTGTTGGAAAATACTTCCTTTTCAATATAATGTGATCGTAGGCCCTTGCTCCCAGAGCCTCTTTTGAGTGGGCCAGGTTCTGGCTTGTGGTTCCTGGTAGGCATAAAGAACTCTGCGACTGATGATGCTTGGTGATATGGCACTTAATCAGTGATGATTAAGTGCCATATAAAGCTCTCCTTCAGGGAGCTGATGGGGCTCCCCACAATAAAAGAATAGATGATAATTCAAAAAGAAGTTAAAAGTAATTGAATATAGTATTTTTACTTATTTATTATTTTTCTAGTCAACATAATTATCTATTTTCTTATTATTTATTATGTGTTCATTTTAGATGCGAGCGGTGTGCAGCAGGCTACTGGTCCTTCCCATTCTGCCAGCTGTGTGACTGTGACTTGCGTGGAACTGAGCAAGATATATGTAGCCAGGTGTTTAATTCATAAACAGTTTTCAGTTTTAAAAATTAGTAGTAGTATTTATACAAATTATTTACTATAATATACAGTATATACTTTCATAATTATACTGTATTTAAAGATAATAAGGGTAATAAATTTTGCTAATATCTTACTCATGTTGAATTCTTAAATTACTGAAGAAAGTATGTGTATTTTCTGGTAGTAAATATTTTGATATCAGTGTGCCACAACATTAAATTTTGTTATTTTTTTGCTCTTTGGATTAAATGGTGAAGGAATGTGGTCTTAACCACTGCACTGCTCTGCATTAAAATACCACACCTGTGGTGTGCCAAAAAAAATTCATGCCACAAAATTATTTTCTCTTCCTATATTGTTAAAATGCAGTCTATGATCACGGAAAACTAAAAAAAAAATTTGTATGCGACATACTTTAGCCACGATGGAGCTGGGAAGTTGAGCAAATAATGGGGGCTGAGCGATAGAGCACTCAAGGTTACTAGGCCCCGCCACCCCGTGGGGCGGCAGTTGCCGCAAATATAATGTTTCACAATTATTTTCATGTTTCTGATTCGTTTCTTCTCTGGTTTTATGCTGTAATATTATTCAAAAGTGTGTAATTTGTGGAATTTATATTGTTCAATGTGTGGAACATCACTTTGCTCAAAATTATAGGGCTCATGTATGTGACATGTATATTATATTCTACGATCAATCAAACAGTGTTTTGCTGTTATTACACTATATACACACATTGTATATATCCATCTACATATGAGTGCATAGGGAACCACTAAATTGGTATGGTAAGCCCAAAAACAAGAGTGAGCTGCCACACCCAGCCAGCCTTCCCCTCACTCCCACAACACCTAACTCGCCAACATTACTCCTCCCACAATACTGTTTGTGGTGTTAGTACAGTATATACTCACATTATATATATACATATCTACATGTTTTATTCACCTTAACTGTACATGTAAGCTAGTATGTGTCCATACAGCATAGTGGCCACTGCATGATAAGTCACACAGTAGCCAGCAGACGAAAGGCTCACTCACTCCTTCACCAAAATGGTTCCTTCAAAAAAACTCCTTTGCTGTTATTACACTCTATACACACGGTATATATAAGTATCTACATTTGTGTTCACCATAGCAAACCACTAAGCTGGTATGGTGATTCCAAACAATAGCATGTTGCCAAACACCAGCCAGTAGCCAATGCCACCTCTTCCTTCCTCGCTCACCAACAGTACTCCTCCCACTGCTAATTCACATTGCTAATTCTCACCACAATCATGCTATTATCAGAATCCTGGTCACTAAATCATGTAAATGAATAATTTTCCACATGTTTAATTGTAAAGTAACATGAGAAATCATTTGAAGAATTTTAGATAGGCGAAATAATGGCAGTGTGCTGTGGCTAGTGCTGTGAACATCTTGAACAGCATTTATTCACTGATATCTGAACATTGTGAACAGTTTTTATCACAGTCAGGGTCTTTTGTAATACTATCATGGCTAAATAATACCAGATACATATATATTTGTACTTTTTAGGCGATGCGGTGGTCAAAAGCTGAATAGCTATACTGTTAGCTCATGGTGAATGCACCACCCTTGGTTGCTCACTCTGTACTGAGGCCTTCACACTCGGGAATGTTGCCCACAATTTTTTTTTAATGGCACGTCTGTTTAGGAAAACCCTGAGGAAGCTCATGTGAACCCCGTGTAGCCACAGGAGTTTTGAATGATACGCTATATCTATGAGATCCCTGAGGCGTGTTGCGCATCACCCGTCGTGAGCCTCAAGGTGCGTTGCGCAGTGCAGTGGTTAATGGGCTTACCATCATTGATCAGTTATAATGGGTATACTATCATTGACCAGTTACTGTGTGTCTACCATCATTGACCAGTTACTGTGGGTCTACCATCATTGACCAGTTACTGTGGGTCTAACGTCATTGACCAGTTACTGTGGGTCTACCATCATTGACCAGTTACTGTGGGTCTACCATCATTGACCAGTTACTGTGGGTCTACCATCATTGACCAGTTACTGTGGGTCTACCATCATTGACCAGTTACTGTGGGTCTACCGTCATTGACCAGTTACTGTGGGTCTACCATCATTGACCAGTTACTGTGGGTCTAACGTCATTGACCAGTTACTGTGGGTCTACCATCAATGACCAGTTACTGTGGGTCTACCATCATTGACCAGTTACTGTGGGTCTACCGTCATTGACCAGTTACTGTGAGTCTACCATCAATGACCAGTTACTGTGGGTCTACCATCATTGACCAGTTACTGTGGGTCTACCGTCATTGACCAGTTACTGTGGGTCTACCATCAATGACCAGTTACTGTGGGTCTACCATCATTGACCAGTTACTGTGGGTCTACCATCATTGATCAGTTACTGTGGGTCTAACGTCATTGACCAGTTACTGTGGGTCTACCATCAATGACCAGTTACTGCGGGTCTACCATCATTGACCAGTTACTGTGGGTCTACCGTCATTGACCAGTTACTGTGGGTCTACCATCATTGACCAGTTACTGTGGGTCTAACGTCATTGACCAGTTACTGTGGGTCTACCATCAATGACCAGTTACTGTGGGTCTACCATCATTGACCAGTTACTGTGGGTCTACCGTCATTGACCAGTTACTGTGAGTCTACCATCAATGACCAGTTACTGTGGGTCTACCATCATTGACCAGTTACTGTGGGTCTACCGTCATTGACCAGTTACTGTGGGTCTACCACCAATGACCAGTTACTGTGGGTCTACCATCATTGACCAGTTACTGTGGGTCTACCATCATTGACCAGTTACTGTGGGTCTACCATCAATGACCAGTTACTGTGGGTCTACCGTCATTGACCAGTTACTGTGGGTCTACCGTCATTGACCAGTTACTGTGGGTCTACCATCATTGACCAGTTACTGTAAGTCTACCATCATTGACCAGTTACTGTGGGTCTACCATCATTGACCAGTTACTGTGAGTCTACCATCATTGACCAGTTAATGTGGATCTACCTTCGTTGACCAGTTACTGTGGTTCTGCCATCATTGACCAGTTACTGTGGATCTACCTTCGTTGGCCAGTTACTGTGGTTCTACCATCATTGACCAGTTACTGTGGATCTACCTTCGTTGACCAGTTACTGTGGATCTACCATCATTGACCAGTTACTGTGGATCTACCTTCTTTGACCAGTTACTGTGGATCTACCTTCGTTGACCAGTTACTGTGGATCTACCTTCGTTGACCAGTTACTGTGGATCTACCTTCGTTGACCAGTTACTGTGGGTCTACCATCATTGACCAGTTACTGTGGGTCTACCATCATTGACCAGTTACTGTGGGTCTACCATCATTGACCAGTTACTGTGGGTCTACCATCATTGACCAGTTACTGTGGGTCTACCATCAATGACCAGTTACTGTGGGTCTACCATCATTGACCAGTTACTGTGGTCTACCATCATTGACCAGTTACTGTGAGTCTACCATCATTGACCAGTTACTGTGGGTCTACCATCATTGACCAGTTACTGTGGGTCTACCATCATTGACCAGTTACTGTGGGTCTACCATCATTGACCAGTTACTGTGGGTCTACCATCATTGACCAGTTACTGTGGGTCTACCATCATTGACCAGTTACTGTGGGTCTACCATCATTGACCAGTTACTGTGGGTCTACCATCATTGACCAGTTACTGTGGGTCTACCATCATTGACCAGTTACTGTGGGTCTACCATCATTGACCAGTTACTGTGGGTCTACCATCATTGACCAGTTACTGTGGTCTACCATCATTGACCAGTTACTGTGGGTCTACCATCATTGACCAGTTACTGTGGGTCTACCATCATTGACCAGTTACTGTGGGTCTACCATCATTGACCAGTTACTGTGGGTCTACCATCATTGACCAGTTACTGTGGGTCTACCATCATTGACCAGTTACTGTGGGTCTACCATCATTGACCAGTTACTGTGGGTCTACCATCATTGACCAGTTACTGTGGGTCTACCATCATTGACCAGTTACTGTGGGTCTACCATCATTGACCAGTTACTGTGGGTCTACCATCATTGACCAGTTACTGTGGGTCTACCATCATTGACCAGTTACTGTGGGTCTACCATCATTGACCAGTTACTGTGGGTCTACCATCATTGACCAGTTACTGTGGGTCTACCATCATTGACCAGTTACTGTGGGTCTACCATCATTGACCAGTTACTGTGGGTCTACCATCATTGACCAGTTACTGTGGGTCTACCATCATTGACCAGTTACTGTGGGTCTACCATCATTGACCAGTTACTGTGGGTCTACCATCATTGACCAGTTACTGTGGGTCTACCATCATTGACCAGTTACTGTGGGTCTACCATCATTGACCAGTTACTGTGGGTCTACCATCATTGACCAGTTACTGTGGGTCTACCATCATTGACCAGTTACTGTGGGTCTACCATCATTGACCAGTTACTGTGGGTCTACCATCATTGACCAGTTACTGTGGGTCTACCATCATTGACCAGTTACTGTGGGTCTACCATCATTGACCAGTTACTGTGGGTCTACCATCATTGACCAGTTACTGTGGGTCTACCATCATTGACCAGTTACTGTGGGTCTACCATCATTGACCAGTTACTGTGGGTCTACCATCATTGACCAGTTACTGTGGGTCTACCATCATTGACCAGTTACTGTGGGTCTACCATCATTGACCAGTTACTGTGGGTCTACCATCATTGACCAGTTACTGTGGGTCTACCATCATTGACCAGTTACTGTGGGTCTACCATCATTGACCAGTTACTGTGGGTCTACCATCATTGACCAGTTACTGTGGGTCTACCATCATTGACCAGTTACTGTGGGTCTACCATCATTGACCAGTTACTGTGGGTCTACCATCATTGACCAGTTACTGTGGGTCTACCATCATTGACCAGTTACTGTGGGTCTACCATCATTGACCAGTTACTGTGGGTCTACCATCATTGACCAGTTACTGTGAGTCTACCATCATTGACCAGTTACTGTGGGTCTACCATCATTGACCAGTTACTGTGGGTCTACCATCATTGACCAGTTACTGTGGGTCTACCATCATTGACCAGTTACTGTGGGTCTACCATCATTGACCAGTTACTGTGGGTCTACCATCATTGACCAGTTACTGTGGGTCTACCATCATTGACCAGTTACTGTGGGTCTACCATCATTGACCAGTTACTGTGGGTCTACCATCATTGACCAGTTACTGTGGGTCTACCATCATTGACCAGTTACTGTGGGTCTACCATCATTGACCAGTTACTGTGGGTCTACCATCATTGACCAGTTACTGTGGGTCTACCATCATTGACCAGTTACTGTGGGTCTACCATCATTGACCAGTTACTGTGGGTCTACCATCATTGACCAGTTACTGTGGGTCTACCATCATTGACCAGTTACTGTGAGTCTACCATCATTGACCAGTTACTGTGGGTCTACCATCATTGACCAGTTACTGTGGGTCTACCATCATTGACCAGTTACTGTGAGTCTACCATCATTGACCAGTTACTGTGGGTCTACCATCATTGACCAGTTACTGTGGGTCTACCATCATTGACCAGTTACTGTGGGTCTACCATCATTGACCAGTTACTGTGGGTCTACCATCATTGACCAGTTACTGTGGGTCTACCATCATTGACCAGTTACTGTGAGTCTACCATCATTGACCAGTTACTGTGGGTCTACCATCATTGACCAGTTACTGTGGGTCTACCATCATTGACCAGTTACTGTGGGTCTACCATCATTGACCAGTTACTGTGGGTCTACTTTCATTGACCAGTTACTGTGAGTCTACCATCATTGACCAGTTACTGTGGGTCTACCATCATTGACCAGTTACTGTGGGTCTACCATCATTGACCAGTTACTGTGGGTCTACCTTCATTGACCAGTTACTGTGGATCTACCATCATTGACCAGTTACTGTGGGTCTACCATCATTGACCAGTTACTGTGGGTCTACCATCATTGACCAGTTACTGTGGGTCTACCATCATTGACCAGTTACTGTGTGTCTACCATCATTGACCAGTTACTGTGAGTCTACCATCATTGACCAGTTACTGTGTGTCTACCATCATTGACCAGTTACTGTGGGTCTACCATCATTGACCAGTTACTGTGGGTCTACCATCATTGACCAGTTACTGTGGGTCTACCATCATTGACCAGTTACTGTGAGTCTACCATCATTGACCAGTTACTGTGGGTCTACTGTCATTGACCAGTTACTGTGGGTCTACCATCATTGTCCAGTTACTATGGGTCTACCATCATTGACCAGTTACTGTGGGTCTACTTTCATTGACCAGTTACTGTGAGTCTACCATCATTGACCAGTTACTGTGGGTCTACCATCATTGACCAGTTACTATGGGTCTACCATCATTGACCAGTTACTGTGGGTCTACCTTCATTGACCAGTTACTGTGGATCTACCATCATTGACCAGTTACTGTGGGTCTACCATCATTGACCAGTTACTGTGTGTCTACCATCATTGACCAGTTACTGTGTGTCTACCATCATTGACCAGTTACTGTGAGTCTACCATCATTGACCAGTTACTGTGTGTCTACCATCATTGACCAGTTACTGTGGGTCTACCATCATTGACCAGTTACTGTGGGTCTACCATCATTGACCAGTTACTGTGGGTCTACCATCATTGACCAGTTACTGTGAGTCTACCATCATTGACCAGTTACTGTGGGTCTACCATCATTGACCAGTTACTGTGGGTCTACCTTCATTGACCAGTTACTGTGGGTCTACCATCATTGACCAGTTACTGTGGGTCTACCATCATTGATGAGTTACTGTGGGTCTATCATCATTGACCAGTTACTGTGAGTCTACCATCATTGACCAGTTACTGTGGGTCTACCATCATTGACCAGTTACTGTGGGTCTACCATCATTGACCAGTTACTGTGGGTCTACCATCATTGACCAGTTACTATGGGTCTACCATCATTGACCAGTTACTGTGGGTCTACCATCATTGACCAGTTACTATGGGTCTACCATCATTGACCAGTTACTGTGGGTCTACCATCATTGATGAGTTACTATGGGTCTACCATCATTGACCAGTTACTGTGGGTCTACCATCATTGATGAGTTACTGTGGGTATACCATCATTGATGAGTTACTGTGGGTCTACCATCATTGACCAGTTACTTTGGGTCTACCATCATTGACCAGTTACTGTGGGTCTACCATCATTGATGAGTTACTGTGGGTCTACCTTCATTGACCAGTTACTGTGAGTCTACCATCATTGACCAGTTACTGTGGGTCTACCATCATTGACCAGTTACTGTGGATCTACCTTCATTGACCAGTTACTGTGGGTCTACCATCATTGACCAGTTACTGTGGGTCTACCATCATTGATGAGTTACTATGGGTCTACCATCATTGACCAGTTACTGTGGATCTACCTTCATTGACCAGTTACTATGAGTCTACTATCATTGATTAGCTTCTGTGTCTTACCATAATTGATGAGTGCCGGGGAGGATTTACTGGGCGCAAATCCTTAACTGTAGCCTCTGTTTAACGCAACAGTAAAATGTGTACTTGGATGAAAAAACGATTCTTCGCGGCAGGGGATCGTATTCCAGGGACCTGCCCGAAACGCTACGCGTACTAGTGGCTGTACAAGAATGTAACAACTCTTGTATATATCTAAAAAAAAAAAAAAAAAAAAAAAAAAAAAAAAAAAAAAAATAGTGTGTGTACCATCATTGATCAATTTCTGTGAGTCTACCATCAGCAGCTCTTATCATTGGTATGTCATGAAATTCTCATACTCATAACTGTCATGTCAAGGGCTTCTCATTTTTTTATTGGTTTTCATAATAGTAATATTAATTTTCACTGTGAGAAAATGCACTGTGAGATATACACTGTGAGAAACTCAGTATTATATATTGTTTTTCAATACTTATTTGTTTTGTTAAAAATTTGTTTATATATCTTGAATTTAATGAATTAAACTGACATTCTAGATATGATATTTATAGCTCCAAATGTTAAAGAATTTGATATTTATTTATTTGAGTGCATGTAAAAACTAAATTAATATTTTGTATATTGTATTTTTCATAATATTTTTTACCTCTTTCCCATGGTAGTTTGTTACTCTTCATGACTGAATGCCTCCCTCAACCTCTGAAAGTGAGAAATGAAGTAATGTAACATTTTTCCTAACACTAATGTAATATCATTGTTCTAGGATGATGCCAGTTGCTATTGCAAACTGAATGTTCAAGGTCGTTCCTGTGACACATGTCGATCAGGCTCTTATAATTTAGAGGAGAGTAATCCTGATGGTTGCACCAAGTGTTTCTGTTTTGGCAAGTCTGAATACTGCTCCTCAGCTGACCTTTACTGGCATGAAGAAGAGGTAAGTTTTGTGTGTTTTTGAGTAAAAGTTAACAGGGGTGGTAGGATTGTTATCCTCTATTGTAATCATGTTCAGAGGGCCTGAACAGTGGTTCACTGAAGGTAGCACTGAGATAGCTCCAAACAAACCTCATCCTGGAGACAGTCATGTTCCGTGTTAAACATTCCTCAAGAGTGTGGGAAAAAAGATGTTCCATCAATGATGGACTGTATATTTACCAAGATAGAACAAATATTTGACATTCAGTACCTTCCACCATTGGGTAAGAGTGACTTGATTTTTTGTGGAAATTAAATACGTAGTGTATCATAGTCTAGAAGACAATGCCGGTCGGCCACGCTGGACTTGTGATCCTGTGGTACTGGGTTTGATCCCAGGCGCCGGCGAGAAACAATGGGTAGAGTTTCTTTCACCCTATGCCCCTGTTACCTAGCAGTAAAATAGGTACCTGGAAAGCTGTCACGGGCTGCTTCCTGGGGGTGGAGGTCTGGTCGAGGACCGGGCCGTGGGGACACTAAAAAAAAAAAGCCCCAAAATCATCTCAAGATAACCTCAAGATAACAATGAGGAAAATGAACTTGATTTCAAGAGAGGACACTATGGAAAACCTAGCAAACTCTTTAACCCTCAAACCGCTAGGGGCCGAAATGGATTTAACACCCACAGGTGCAACAAAAAAAAAAAAAACTTTCATCTTATAGAAGTGTTCATTTTTGTTCCCTGATCACGGAAAAAATAAAAAAAAATCGTAGGTGGCATATTTTAGCTGCAATAGGGTAGGGAAGTCTGGCAAAAAAACAGTGTTGAATGTAATGAAATGCCATTTTCTGTGTGAGCCCTGGAGGCTTCCTGGAACTTATCGGGCTAATGTATATTATGTTAGACCGGGACATTAGCTATGGAGTTCAGACCTACCAGGGACCAGTGCCAGAACCTGGCCCCTTCAGAGAGGTTTCAGGGAGCAATGGCCCTGGAAAACCCCATATGGTTGGGGTTTTTCCTTATCTGCCATCGACCGGGGTTAGGCACCCAGAAAGGTAGGCGTAACAAAACAAACCTCACATGGTAAGAAACTACAACAAAAACCGAACAGAGAGGTAGAAACTCCCTACAATCCCAAGGAAACAATCAAACAATCAATTTACTGCCGCGCCAGTCGTCCGTGCAGCCCTCCCCTCCCTGGGAGGGTGAGGGGGGGGGCTCTGATCTCACCACGCCGGCTGCATTCAGTTCGGAAACTAGGCTTCAACCAACGCGAAAAACCCTGCCGACCGGATAGGAGGGAGGGTAGCCAGGCAGCCTCCGGGGCTCACCCAGAAAATGGCATTTCATTACATTCAACACTGGTTTTATTTGGGGGAGCCCCTACGGCTCCCTGAAGCTACATACCCAAAAAGAAGGAAAATAGGGACTTACCCGGGAGGCTGTGGCCACAAACTTCTCAACACAAAGTCGAGACAACTGGCTGCAACCTGCGACCCAAAGCAACACAAGAACGCCGAGGAGCATGGACGTTCACCAAATAACGGGCGGCCAGGACCCTGTTCGACTTCCAAAATCCACGAGCCCGAATATGTGCCCAAGACATATTACCAAACACGGCAGCCAAAGCTGCAAACTTCCGTACATCATGGGCGCGAGGATAGACCGCAGGCTGGCTAGGCTTAATAACCCTGCGGACAACCTGGGAGACCCGAGCCCTGGAACAGGGAACGATGGAAACCAGATCAACCCAAAGCGCATCCCCAGCCACCCCGGCTGAAACGCGCAGGTAACGGCGAAGTGCTGCAACTGGACACAACACATGATGCACTCTCAGCCGAACCAACCAAGCATCAATGACCCACGGACCCCTCTGGAAAGCAGCCGTCTCGTTCCTCGCCAGAAAAGGTGGAGAAGGCTGCAAACGGACAAACCTACCCCTAGGACCAAAAGAGCAGAAACCCCTGCCCCGGAGGAGAGCATGAAGCTCCCCTACCCGGCCCCCAGAGGCCAATGCCAACAAAAACAAAGCCTTGGAAAAACAATCCGGAACCGAAGGGGCCACCACAAACCAAGGAGAGGAAAGATAAAAAAAGCACCCTGTCCAAGAACCAGGACTGCTCAGGAGGCGCATGAGCAGGCCTAATGTGAAACATAGCACGGGAAAGCTTACGAAACGGGGCGGATGTTATGTCCACCCCGAAAGCTAGCTTGAGCGGCTCCGCCAGGCCGCACGATACGAGGCGACAGTATTAGGCATCAAATGACGGTCCTGAAAAATCCAAGAAAGAAAGGACAAGACAATCTGATCCGAAAGAAAAGACAACCTACGAAGAACCAGAAAATGGTGAAAAGAACGCCATGAAACTTCATACTGTCACTGGGACGAAGCTCTCAGGTGGGACACCATCAATGAAGCCACCTGATCACCATAGAATTGGTGATACACCCGCGTCAAAAAAACCAGACGCAAAGAGCAGAGGAGAAGGTCGAACCAGCCCCGTACCGGATCGGACCGACCTGCTGAAAAAGGCGGAGCCGCAGGAAACGTCCCAGGTTCATGCACCGGGCCAATAGCACCGAAAAAGAGGTGATATGATCACTACATACAAAATAGTAACAGGAATTGATAAAATCGATAGGGAAGATTTCCTGAGACCTGGAACTTTAAGAACAAGAGGTCATAGATATAAACTAGCTAAACACAGATGCTGAAGAAATATAAGAAATTTCACTTTCGCAAACAGAGTGGTAGACGGTTGGAACAAGTTAGGTGAGAAGGTGGAGAAGGCCAAGACCGTCAGTAGTTTCAAAGCGTTATATGACAAAGAGTGCTGGGAAGACGGGACACCACGAGCATAGCTCTCATCCTGTAACTACACTTAGGTAATTACCAGAAACCATGGCTGGGCCGGCCACCAAGGGGCCACAAGGACTACTCTCCCTGGGAATGGCTCCAAACGAACCAGAACCCAAAGCAACAGCTGGGCCGGGGGGAAGAAGTACAGGTAACTTCAACCAATCCTTCTGAAAAGCATCCACCGCAAACGCCTCGCAGTCGGGGAAGGGCGTCACATAGATTGGGAGACGCCGAGACCATGCCGACGCGAAGAGGTCCACATCTGGGAGACCGTACGTCTGGCAGATCCAACGAAACGAGTCCTTGTCGACCGTCCACTCCGTGGACAGGGGATGGGAGCGAGACAGACCGTCCGCCAGAAAGTTGGACACTCCCCGGACATGAACTGCACGGAGAGCCAAACCCCGAGAATCCAGCAGACGAACCACTCGAAGGGACCAACCCCAAAGAGCCAAGGACCGAAGAGAACCCCCACGGTTCAGGCAATGAACCATCGGAGAACAGTCCAAATGGAGGCGAATGGTTGATCCCCGAGCGACCCGAACCCTCCAAAGTGCGAACTAGACTGCCACGAACTCCCGAACCGTGCTGTGAGCCCAAAGGAAGGATGAACTCCACCGTACCTGGCCTGCTTGGTGAGCACTGGTCACAAAGCCCCAGCCGAGAGATGACACGTCCGTGAACACATCGAGCGAGGGCTCGGGAAGGCACCAATGCACCGAACCCCGAAAACCCCCAAAGAGGATGCCGGTGATGCAGCAACCGCCACAATGCCCCCGGAGGACGAACCCAACGATCGCGAGAGAGGCGAAAGGAACGTCCCCGAAGGAACCAAAACAAACGCCGAAGCCAAACCCGACCAGGCGGGTAGACTAGCACGGCGAAGTTCCTCGCCGTGAAGAAACAACAGAAGAAGAAACAGCCGACGGCGGTCCCGCAGCCACCGCAACGCCTCTGGAGGGAGAGACAAGGAAGCGGTCCGAGAATCCCAAACAAGACCCAGCCAGGTCCGAACCTGAGACAGAACCAGATGGGACTTCCTCCAGTTCACCAGGAACCCGAACACGGTGATCTGGAAAGAACCACACCCCTGGCGAGCAGACAAGCGGATTGACTGGGAGCCCACACCAGCCAGTTGTCGAGGTATGCCAGAAAACCAAATCCCGAGCAGACGCATACAGGTCACCAAGATCCGCTAAAGATACGTAAATACACAAAGTGCCAATTACAAACTAGGGAAGGCAAGAAAATTGGCAAGCCTGAAGCCTCGCTACCAACTGTGCCAGTCCTGGAATCCTGGAGAGGAACATGCCAAGAATTGACCTGGAGATCCAGGGACACCATCCAAGCACCCGGCCTCAACAGAAGTTGGACTGGAGACAACAGTCTTCCAAAGAGAGCAAAAAATCCAGGGCACAGACTGAACAAGTCCAGAAGAACCACAGACCCGCAAAGTCTCGTGTCTGCATTAGAACAAGCGGGAACCCCGGAAGGATGGAGTGGATTGACCACATCCAAAGGCACCCACACCAAGATGACATGATGAAGCGCAGGGGAAGAAGCCCACCCCACCAGCCCTGAACGCCCAAAGAGGGAGAAGCCACCCGACGTAACCAACGGTAGGAAGACAACCAAAGACACCCACGAACTGCGGGACCCAGCGAGAGCCAACAGAGCAAGCTGCCACCCCCCCTAGCGCCCTGTCAACAGCGAAGGGAATGGCGCTCCTTCCGAAAGAAAAGGTATATATATAAATACACACACATACATATATACACACATATATATATATATACATACATATATATACAAATATACACAAAATGTATAAAAACATACATACACAGGAAAATAACAATTAAAATTTAAAATTAAAAAAGAAAAAAAAAGATAAGCTGCCAACTGGTGGGCAGAGAGCACCATGCCGGCCAGACGAAGAAGGCACCAAGAGCACAAAAACAGCACCAAAAGGCCCACCTTGACAACAAAAACCCAAGGCCCCAGCACAACCACAACACGTGCCAAAGACCCAAAAAGATCAGCCTGTAAGCCAGGAAGACTCCGGAACCCCAGAAGGCAGAACCGGATCACACACAAGGTAACGAAGCCCCCTGAACCCACAAAGAGGGCCCAAGAGGAAGAAACCTCCAGAACGAAACCAAAGAACCCAAAGGAATCTGGAATTGAACCTGGGGAAGCCCAAACTACCACATTTACAGGCAGAAATACACCACAAAAGGGCAAAGCACAGCACCCAGACAGAACCCCCAGTGAAATGGCCAAAACAGACAAAAAACCGAGGGACAAGGTGTGGGAGCAAGCATAAACAGACAGGGACACTGAGCCCAAACCCTAAGGCCCAGACCCAAAACAGCAAACGGAAAAACCTGTGTAAAAACCAACACCCAAGCATTCCCAGAGGAACACAAGAAAAGAAAAGCAAAGAAATGGCAACAGGAGGATGAAACCCTTGAAAGAGTTGAAAAAAACTCGCCCAAAACGTGAGCTTCTATACACCGGCACAGGTAAACAAATCGCAGCACCGCCAGTGGCAAAGCAGGGAAGTAATCCGCTGAAAGAAAATGGCCACCAGAACAAAGGAGCCATGACCGATGCAATAGGGCTGAAAACATGCCAGTAAAAGTGGGAAGCAGACAAGAGGGATGAAAAAGCCGCAGGAAGACCCCTCAGGTTTGGACGTCGAGCAAGAAGTGCCTGAAACCAAGGCTGGACCGGCCACTAAAGAGCCAAAAGGACTACTCTCCCATGATAAGTGTCTCCAAGTGAGCCAGAACCCAGAGCAACAATCGAACCGATGGGAAGAGGTACAGGTAACCCCAACTTGACCAGTCCAACCAAATGGCATCGAGCCCGATGGCCTCACAGTCTGGGAAGAGTGCCACTTACAATGGAAGACACCGCGACCACGGCGCTATGAAGAGGTCCACCTCTAGGTGCCCGTATGTATGGCAGAGCCAACTAAATGAGTCTGTGTCGACCATCCATTCCATGGATAGGGGAATGAACCGAGACAGGGCATCTGCCGTGACGTTTGACACCCCCTGAACGTGAACAACCAGGAGAGCCAAACCCCGAGAACTCAGCAGATGAGTCACCTGAAGCTACCAGCCTCAAAGAGCCAAGGACCACATAGGACCCTCATGGTTCAAACAATGAACCACCGGGGAGCAGTCCAAATGGAGCCGGTTCATTGGTCTGCGAGCAACACAAACCTTCTGAAGCAAATGCCAAACCACCGAAAACTCCTGCGCCGTGCTGTGAGCCTGACTGAAGGACGGACCCCCACTGAGCCTGACCGGTCTGGTGAGCACTGGTCAAAATATTCCCGCCGAGAGACGAGGCATCCATGAACACATCGAGCGAGGGCTCAGGGAGGCGTCAGGGCACAGAACCCCCCAAAAAAACTCGGAGGAAGCCGGTGACACAGCAGCCAACTCAAGGCTCTCGGGATCCAAACCCAGCAATCACAAGAGTGGCGGAAGGGATGCCCCCGAAAAAAAAAACAGAACAGCCACCGAAGCCAGATCCGACCCAATGGGTAGACCAGCATGGCGAAGATCAGGCTCCTCCACACCCACCCAGAGCCAGTCCGAAGACAACTCCAGCAGGGAAAAGAAGCACAAGACTGAAGCAAAGTGCCAACGGGCATGCCACCAGGGATGCCGAAAGGGAGGGAACCTGCAAGTGAAACCGCACCTGGCCGACACCATTAAGAAGGATGGGGGCGAACAAGCACGCATTGAGGTGCTCCAACTCGCCCCCCCCCCCCAGGTAAACCTTAATGACCATAATCAACTCCAGCCACTCAAGTGCACGGTCTAACAGAACGAATGCCAAGCCCCCAACTAAAAGAAAAGGCAGTCTGCCAGCCAGGAAGACTTCGGCACATTGTAACGCACCCAATATGGAAAAGAGCCAAACTCAAAAGAAGATGGCTTCATTATCGAGGCGTAATCAGGGTCTCGCAGGAAGTAAATCGCAGGGGCCTCCCACACCTTCCTCGGTGGGATGCGGAAAGCCAAAAACCTCCGGAAGGTGGGAACCCTCCGGAACCGAAGAACCCAAGGGAACTTGGAACCAAACCCTGGGAGAAGTCAAACTCATAACAAAATCGTGCATGGAGGCGGATAGGAAAACCCCCTCTTCCTGTAACAACAAGCCTCGCGCCGAGGGTACCAACACCCAAGCAGGGGTCAATTGGGGCCCAAGCCCCCCCCCCAAGTCAACTTCTCCCCAGCCCTCGAATCCTCCACGTCAGGACCCGGGGCCGAGCCGTCCTCCAAACCCTCTGCCTCTGGAGAAAAAGCAGAGTCCATCGGAAAAGCAGGGATGAAGGGTGCCTGCTGGCATGACCCAAAAGCTCCGGCAGGAGAAGCAGGCTCGCATGCCTCTGCCGCCAATCTGAAAGGGGCAATGCCCAAAGCCATCCGAGTCGCACTACCAGTATAATCAATGCGGGGCAGCTGCGGGGCATCCAGAAAGGCAACCAACCTTGCACGTTGCTGCAACCCAAGCCTTGCATGTAATGCTAAAGCTGCTTGCACCCAATTATCAGTCTCAGTGGACTGGGTGAATGGGGTACAAGCAAAGAACACCACTCGCAGGACTCCGGGTCAAAGGCGTCACTGACCCAACCAGCAGCATGACGGAGACAGACGGTATCACTCACCACCAAGGGTTGCTTTGTCCCCTTCGAGACAAGGAGACAGAGCAACCTTCAAACTCGCACAAGGTGAGGTGGGACTCGGATGTCTCCTCCATCGGACCACTGAGCCACAATGGGGGTTTCCAGGGCCCTTAGGCTGAATGCTAAGGGAAGCCCAGGCAAGGTACTGCTAACCGGTTATCTCAGAGCTACCAGCAAACAAAGTAAAAGCTGAACCCCTCTGACGTGTGCAAGCATGGGGACCTAGTGGAGGGCTACGAAAATCCTACAAGTGGTTTTACCACCACTCTAGGCAGACCCCCACCAGGCAAATCAAAACAAAAACAAACAACAAAAAACTCAAAAGCACCATGTCTCCAGGCGAACAGAACTGGTTGCTATGCATATATCAGACAGGTGTACAGTACTCCGTGCCCCAGCCAGCGACGAAACTACCTCCTACCCAAGGGCAAACAGGAGTAAGAACCACCCCAGCACAACCCCAAAGGCGAGCAATCACCGAGCAGTGACAGAAGCACACGGAGGTAGCTGCTCCTGAACGGCTCAAGGAAGATAGATAACCCTAAACCGCAAAGGCAGTACTTATGGGGCACCTAGGGAAGGTAGCTTTAGGCGCATGCAGCCCCAGTACTCTTGTGTTATTCCTGGCTGGCACACCAACACAAAGCAACAACACCGCAGCACTGCGCAAAGAGTGGAGCCAGAGCGATTGACCGTTCACCATCACAACAGCCTCTTAAACTGAGGCAAGTTGCTAGTGTGGAGGTCTGGGCCCCCCCGTGCTCTTCCTGGGGAGAGGGGGGGTTGCTCAAATGGATGCGTGGCGGTTGTGGTGACGTCTTGTCACCACATGACATGTCATCTTGGTGGGTGCGTTTGGACGTGGTGGATCCGCCCCATCCCTCCAGGGTTCCCATCTGTTCTAATGCAGACATGGGCCTTTGCGGATCTGCAGTTCTCCTGGACTTATTCAGTCTGCACCCTGGATTCTTTGACCTCTTCAGAAGACTGTTACCTGCGGTCTGGCTTCTGTTGGGGCCGGGTGCCTGGATGGTGTCCCTGATCTCTGGGTTACTTCTTGGTACATTCCTCTCCAGGGTTCCGGGACTGGCACAGTTGGTGGTGGGGCTTCAGGCTTGCCGTTTTTGTTGCCTTCCCTAGTTTGTAATTGGCACTTCATGTATTTGTGCATCTTTACTGGATCTTGGTGACCTGTATGCGTCTGCTCAGGATTTGGTTTCTGGTCTACTTCGACGACTGCCTGGTGTGAGCTACCAGTCGGTCCTCTAGTCTGCTTGCCAGGGGTGTGGTTCTTTCCAGATCCCAGTGTTCAGGTTCTTGGTGAACTGGAGGATGTTCCATCTGGTTCCGTCCCGGGTTCAGACCTGGCTGGGTCTTGTTTAGGACTCTTGGACCGCTTCTTTGTCTCTCCCACTAGAGGCGTTGCTGCGGCTGCAGTCCCACCTTTGGCTGTTTCTGAGGGGGGTCCTGGGTCACTCGGCGGTTGCTCGAGCGGTTGTGCGGAAGTCTGAACTTGGCCATGCTGGTCTACCCTCCGGGTCGGGTTTAGCTTTGGCGTCTGTTTTGATTCCTTCCAGGGACATTCCTTCCGCCTGTCTCTAGATCGTTGGGTTTGTCCTCCGGGGACCTTGTGTTTGTGCTGTGTTGCCGGCTTCCTCTTCGGGGTTTTTGGGTTTCCGTGCTTTGGCGCCTCCCCGAGCCTTCGCTCAATGTGTTCACGGACGGGTCGTCTCTCAGCTGGGGCTTTGTAACCAGTGCTCACCAGGCCGGCCAGGGACAGGTCCTTCCGTCGGGCTCACAGCACAGCTCAGGAGTTCGCGGCTATTTAGTTTGCGCTTTGGAGGGTTCGGGCCACTCGGGGGTCTCCTGTCCGATTTCCTTCAGACTGTTCTCTGGTGGTTCATTGCTGGAACCGTGGGGGTTCTCTTCGGTCCTTTCCTCTTGGGGGTTGGTCCCTTCGAGTGGTTCATCTGCTGGAGTCTCTGGGTTTGGCTCTCCATGCTTTCCATGTCCGGGGAGTGTCCAACGTCCTGGCGGATGGCCTGTCTCAGGTCCATTCCTCTGTTCATGGATTGGCCAGTCGTCACTGACTCGTTTATTGGCTCTGCCGGACATACGGACTCCTGGATGTGGACATCTTTGCGTTGACGTGGTCTTGGCATCTCCCATTCTATGTGGCGCCCTTTTCTACCCGTGAGGCATTCGTGGTGGATGCCCTTCGGCAGGACTGGTCAAGGTGGAGTTACCTGTACCTCTTCCCCCAGTCCAGCTGTTGTTTTGGGTTCTGGCTCGTTTAAAGTCCTTCACAAGGTGAGTAGTCCTTGTGGCCCCTTGGCCACGAGGCAGGTCGGACCGATCTGGTACATGGCTGTTTCGATCTTCTCCTCAGCTCTTCGTGTCTTTTGATCCAGGTGTATCACCATCTCTAAGGTGATCAGGTGGCTTCGTTGAGGGTGTCCCACCTGCAAGCTTCGTTTCGGCGACAGTATATAGCTTCCTGGCGTTTCTTTTCGCCTTTTTTCTTGCTTTCACATTGGGTTATCTTGTTCTTTCCTGTTTTTTCAGGACTGTTAATTGATGCTTCTTACTGTCGCCTCGTATCGTGCGGCACTGGTGGAGCCGCTCCGCCCTGTTCTGTACGCCTTTTGTTTCACTTCCTGCCTGCTCATGTGCCGCTTGAGCCATCCTGGTCCTTGATCAGGATGCTCCCTTATCTTTCCTCTCCTCAGTTTTTGGTAGCCCCCTTCAGTTCCAGATTGTTTTTCGAAGGCCATATTTTTGTTGGCATTGGCCTCTGCAGGTCGGGTTGGGAGCTTCTGGCTCCCCTCCTGCACAGAGGTTTCTGCTCTTTGGTTCTGGTGGTAGGTTTCTACATTTGCAGTCTTCTCCATCTTTCTAGCGAAGGCCAAGACGGCTGCTTTCTNTGAGGAGGAAGTGGATCAGGACGTCTCTTATTGGCAAGTGCAAACAAAATACTGTCACATTTATGCTATGAACCTGTCCATTTTTCTCCCTTAGATTTGCTTTCTTTATTTGTTATTATTTCTCTCTTCAATTTCCTGCCTGCGTCCATTTCTCATTTTCGAACCGACACAATAACTGGCGGGTCTCGTCCCCAAGGGGTTCTCATACCAAGTGCTCCTCTGTATCTACGTGGTAATTGCACCAACTCTTCCTAATGGATCAACATCGTATCATGAAAGCAAATGAAATAAAAAAATAAATAATTTTAATAAATTTATAATTGTCAATTTTAACCTTAAATGGCGCATAGCTATATACCATTTGACACCACAGGCGCATACAAAAAAAAAAAAAAAAAAAAATTATTTTTCTTCCTAACCTGTTAATTTGTGTTCACTGATCACGGGAAAAATAGTAAAAAAATCGTAAGTTGAATATATTGGCCGCTATAGGGCAGGGAAGTCTGGCACAAAACAGGCGCTCACTCAGCATGCGTCCCAGGCGGTCTGTTGATCGCCAGCTGTCAGGCCGGAGTTGCCACAAAGAGATAATTGCCTAATTATTTCAATGTCTCTGATTGATTTTTGTAGTTTTTTGCTGTAATATTATTCAATAGTGTGTAGTGTGATATATTTATATAATGAAATGGGTGAATCATCGCTGTACTCAAAAATATGGTGTGCATATTGTTGATTCAATTATGTTCATCAAACAGTGAACAAATACTTTGTCGGTTGTTACACTATATACACAGGTTATATATAAGTATCTGCATGTTTGGTCACCATAACGAACCACTAAGTTGCTATTATGAGTCAAAAAAGTAACGAGGAGTGACCGCCGTGTACCAGCCAGCCACTCACGCCCTCCCTCAAGTCATCTGACTCGCCCACATTCTCCTCCCACAATACTGTTTTTGCTTTTATTCACTATATACAGACGCTATATATAAGTATCTACATTCGTGTTCACCATAACGAACCACTAAGTTGGTATGCTGAGTGGCAGTGGCAGCCCGCCACTGGCTGCCACTGCCACTGATGGACCTCACAGTCAGCTGATGGCTGCCGCCCTCAAGGCCACACGCACTATTTCTCCTCCAACAATACTGCTTGTGGTGTTATTACGCTATATACACACATTATATATAAATATCTACCGGTTTTATTCACCAAACTTGTACAAGTAAACTGGTATGGTTGCCCAAGACGTGATCACCAGTAACAACACGATAATTCCTGCAGACGACGCTCCTCTCACCAAAATGGCGGCTCCCAACCTCCTACTCTTGCTGTTTATACTCTCTATACACACGTTATATATAAGTAGCTACATTTGTGTTCACCATAACGAACCCGCTAAGCTGGTATGGTGAGTGCAGTCAATAAAAGGTGGCCACACACAGTCAGATAACAACGCCACCACCCTCCCTCCCACAGCATTACTCCTCCCTCCATGGAGCACAGCGCTAAATATCATCACAATCCTCTTATTATCAGACCCATGGTCAGTTTTATCACAGTCAGGGGTCTTCTGTAATAATATTATCGCTACATAATAGCACGAACAAGTATATTATGGCATTTTTAGGCGATGCTGTGGTCACAAGCTGAACAGCAGTGCTGTGAGCTCATGCTGCGTGCGTCAGGCTTGGTAGCTTACTCGATACTGAGGCCCCTAACACCCGGGAGTTTGGCCCACGATTTTTTTTAAAAATGGCGTCTGTTTACAAGAGCCCTGATGAAGGTGTGGTGAACCCCGTGTATCCGCGGGCCGTTTAAATCTTGCGTAGTACTCCAACGCATCATATGATGCGACGCGCAATTTTCTGCAAGTCGGTCAACGCATCATATGATGAGATGCGCAATTGAAGGGTTAAAATTACCACAAAAAATATTAAAATTTCACCAATTTGTCTTGTATTCATTATGGTCTAAGAATGACATATGATGATCAGTTGGCATTTGATTTAAGTTTGGGAGTATAGTGTACTGTAAACAAAATTGTCAACGTGGCCCTCCAAATATGCGGGAAATTTAGATACAAAACTTATAACACCAAATGTTATGGGCTTATGAATAAATACCCAACACCACATTTAGACCAAAGAACTTTGCATATAATATGTGAAAATGGTTAGAATCAAACAGAATATTTAATTATTTGTAGGGTCTCAAGATTGAAAATATTGTTTTTAGAGAAAATTGAAGTGAAGTTCACGACAATGAATATGGCTGTTCTACATTATGGATATCCTTGTAAGTTTAATAAACATTGCTTGGCATTTGTACTCAAATATGAGAAAGTCTTAGGTCAATATGTGTTGAAATGACGTCAACAAAAAATAACCCCCTCCAAAAAAACAAAATATATGGATAGGGATAATGGGTTAGGGATAACAGACATATATAATACAGTAATTTATTGCCCATATATAAGTGATAAGGCCCTCGTCTGGTCCCCATTCAGCAAAGCAATCTAAAGGGACAAAGAGAATAGTTTTAAATCTGTAAATAACTCGCATAAAAAAACAGAAAGTCACAAGTAACATTTGTCAATATATTTTTCATATTTCGACCCCTTAAAATCATTTTTGATGTCCAATTTGATCAGAGCATTTTGGTCAGAGGTGTTGGCAATGGACGCTCGTGGTGCATGGGATGCTGCATCACAACCTTGTGGGATCTCAAATCCAAGCTAATTTGGTTTCAGCAATTCAGAACTTGCTGGCTGACAATCCTTGTGGCAGGCTTGGCAATCAGGCATTGGAGTGTTGCCAACTGATTTTCCCATTGAGCTGATTCCCCCATTTTTCTTATTAAGTGCACAGAGGGAAGCACCAAAAAAGTGGGGCGTGATGACCTCAGGTATACCACCAGCCAGGCACAAGTTGATGAACCTTGTGGGGTTCCTAAAGAAGACCTTGTGCAGTATTACTTGCGATTATTGTAGTTCACAACAACTGTTAGCTTCTATTTATTAATTTTATTTGTATCCTTCGATAAGAAAACCTATTACAAACCATTTTTGTTTCTGTTCAGGTTTCTGCAAAGATGCAGCATTTGAACTGACAATGGAATACAACAGTGGAGCCTTACCTTGCCAGTGTGACTTTTATGGATCTGCCAGCTTTGAATGTCAGAGTTTTGGTGGACAGTGCCCATGTCATCCAAATGTTATTGGTCGCAGATGCAATCGTTGCAGGACTGGATTCTTTGGCTTTCCTGCCTGTCAACCTTGTAACTGCCCCTCTACAGCACTCTGTGATCCCATTACTGGTTTGTATATGTTGTTCTAATTGTTTTTATTCACTTTATAATGCATTTGGATGCAAACAAATAATTAACAAATATAGTATGGTTTGTAAATGCTGTAATGTTTTATTTGCATTACTATTCATGTGAATGCAAATAAATAATTCATGTATAACATGTATAGAAGAAAAGGTTAAAAGATAAAGTCACAGTAATATGACTGCAGCAAATAAGCTTTATATCCACACAGTTGACAGGAAAGGTGTATCTATAATGTGGGTTTAGTGTATTTAAGAAAAGTATTACATGGGCACCTTCAGTATTCTGATAATATTGTACTGAACTCATTCCAGATTTACATTAAATCTGGATTTCCTTAATTTTTTCGCTATTTATTACCATATTCTCTGGATTTTTATTACAGCATTTATATTATTGCTAGTGACTATATATATTCTAATCTATTCTAGGTATATTCTGTTCTAATATATTCTAGGTTGGTGCTAATCTTGCCAGAAAAATCCCACAGACTCAGACACATATTAACACATATCTCTCAGGCAGCTATCCAAACTCTCTTCTCCTTTCACCAGTCAGCCCAGCAGATGTTGTGTCCATCATACACTCTCAAAAAACCAAGCCAGGGAACACCAGTGAAATTCCGTCCATTGTATACAAGAGCGCCTCCCATGCCCTTTCACCACTCATAGCTCTACTATTCAACAAATCTATAGAGTGTCACACCTTCCCTGATATCCTTAAAAAAGCAAGAGTTATGCCAAGCCATAAAGGAGGCAATCCAGCAGACATAAACAATTATAGACCAATATCAAATCTACCCATTCTATCAAAAATATTTGAAAAAATTATCTACAAACAGCTCTATTCCTACCTCGTAAAATTTGACATACTCAGCCCCTGCCAGTTTGGCTTCCGGTCCCAAAAGAGCACCAATGATGCAATCATTAGTCTCCTTGACGTAATCTACTCAGCCCTTAACAAAAATGGGTTTCTGATTGGACTTTCAGTTGACCTAAGAAAAGCCTTTGATACTGTTAATCACAACTACCTCTTACTTAAACTCCAACATTATAGAATCTGAGGCCTTGCCCTGGACTATATCCGATCCTATCTTAGTGACAGACACCAATGTGTAACCATCAATGATACAACCTCTTCCACTCTACCAATAACCGTTGGAGTGCCACAGGGCAGCATCTTAGGACCTCTTCTATTTCTTATATATATATATGATCTGCCTAATGTCTCTAATATTCTTAAACCTATATTGTTTGCTGATGATACTACCCTCATCTATTCAGACCCCAACCCACATACACTAAATAATGTTGTGAATAATGAATTAAAAAAAGTCCACTAATGGATGTCAACTAACAAACTAACACTAAACATAAAAAAGACCTACTACATCTTATTTGGAAGCAAATCATCGAATGCAATTCAGCTACAGATAGACAACATTAACATCAATAATGAAAATGATGGAAAGTTTCTTGGCCTATTCCTAGACAAGAGACTCAACTTCAGCACCCACATTCAACACATAACTAAGAAAGTCTCTAAAACAGCTGGAATACTCTCCAAAATAAGATATTATGTTCCTAAATCTGCTCTCCTCTCACTATATTATGCACTAATCTATCCCTATCTTAATTATGGTATCTGTGCATGGGGGTCTACCACTGCAAACACCTTAAGCCCATCATCACCCAGCAAAAATCTGCTATCAGAATAATAACAAAACTCTGCTTTCAGACAACACTCAGCTCCCTTGTTTAAATCCCTTAACTTGCTAAATATTAACTCCCTCCACACATTCTCTTGTGTCAACTACATTTACAAAACCCCTGTTCTTAAATGCAAACCATGCTCTGAAACACTCCCTGGACAGATGTAATAGGACCCATTATCACCACACCAGAAATAAATATCTCTTTGATATTCCCAGGGTCAAACCTAATCTGTGTAAACACTCTATGCAAATTAAGGGACCTAGTCTATGGAACTCACTCCCTAGTGAATTGAAAAGCTGTCAAACTTTTGCCTCATTTGAAAACAAAACCAAAAAGTACCTAATTTCATCTTCGTAGTTTCCTACACTGAGCTTTAAATTTGCTCTGTATCTAGTGTTATCCAATCTCCCAATCTTTATGTACTTAATCCAAACAACTTTATCATTGTGTTCATTGCTGTCTTCTTTTATGTGCTAGCCATATGCTGTATTGTGCCTGCAAAGTTTTGTTAAACTACCATTCAAGCTGTC
>WNGS01002553.1:90058-106188 GCA_020271785.1 Procambarus virginalis
TATACAAGAAGGTACATTGGGATTGTGAGGATACATAATATGGTAATAACATTCTTGTAAAGCCACTAGTACGCGCAGCGTTTCGGGCAGGTCCTTAATCTAAGAAATTTAAGTAGGTAAATACTTGCACAAAATTTATAAAAAATGATAACAGTTACATAGCATGAAAAAATATAAAAGATAGAGAAAATTGTAGCTATATATAAAGCACATAGGTAGCTCAGAATGATTGCAATGACAGCTTGAATGGTAGTTTAAAAAACTTTGTAGGCACAATACAGCAATGGCTAGCACATAAAAGAAGACAGCAATGAACACAATGATAAAGTTGTTTGGTTAAGTACATAAAGATTGGGAGATTGGGAACACTAGATACAGAGCAAATTAAAGCTCAGTGTAGGAAACTACGAAGATGAAATTAGGTACTTTTTGGTTTTGTTTTAAATGAGGCAAAAGTTTGACAGCTTTTCAATTCACTAGGGAGTGAGTTCCATAGACTAGGTCCCTTAATTTGCATAGAGTGTTACACAGATTAAGTTTGACCCTGGGGATATCAAAGAGATATTTATTTCTGGTGTGGTGATAATGGGTCCTATTACATCTGTCCAGGGAGTGTTTCAGAGCATGGTTTGCATTTAAGAACAGGGGTTTGTAAATGTAGTTGACACAAGAGAATGTGTGGAGGGAGTTAATATTTAGCAAGTTTAGGGATTTAAACAAGGGAGCTGAGTGTTGTCTGAAAGCAGAGTTTGTTATTATTCTGATAGCAGATTTTTGCTGGGTGATGATGGGCTTAAGGTGTTTGCAGTGGTAGACCCCCATGCACAGATACCATATTAAGATAGGGATAGATTAGTGCATAATATAGTGAGAGGAGAGCAGATTTAGGAACATAATATCTTATTTTGGAGAGTATTCCAGCTGTTTTAGAGACTTTCTTAGTTATGTGTTGAATGTGGGTGCTGAAGTTGAGTCTCTTGTCTAGGAATAGGCCAAGAAACTTTCCATCATTTTTATTATTGATGTTAATGTTGTCTATCTGTAGCTGAATTGCATTCGATGATTTGCTTCCAAATAAGATGTAGTAGGTCTTTTTATGTTTAGTGTTAGTTTGTTAGTTGACATCCATAAGTGGACTTTTTTTAATTCATTATTCACAACATTATTTAGTGTATGTGGGTTGGGGTCTGAATAGATGAGGGTAGTATCATCAGCAAACAATATAGGTTTAAGAATATTAGAGACATTAGGCAGATCATATATATATATAAGAAATAGAAGAGGTCCTAAGATGCTGCCCTGTGGCACTCCAACGGTTATTGGTAGAGTGGAAGAGGTTGTATCATTGATGGTTACACATTGGTGTCTGTCACTAAGATAGGATCGGATATAGTCCAGGGCAAGGCCTCGGATTCTATAATGTTGGAGTTTAAGTAAGAGGTAGTTGTGATTAACAGTATCAAAGGCTTTTCTTAGGTCAACTGAAAGTCCAATCAGAAACCCATTTTTGTTAAGGGCTGAGTAGATTACGTCAAGGAGACTAATGATTGCATCATTGGTGCTCTTTTGGGACCGGAAGCCAAACTGGCAGGGGCTGAGTATGTCAAATTTTACGAGGTAGGAATAGAGCTGTTTGTAGATAATTTTTTCAAATATTTTTGATAGAATGGGTAGATTTGATATTGGTCTATAATTGTTTATGTCTGCTGGATTGCCTCCTTTATGGCTTGGCATAACTCTTGCTTTTTTAAGGATATCAGGGAAGGTGTGACACTCTATAGATTTGTTGAATAGTAGAGCTATGGGTGGTGCAAGGGCATGGGAGGCGCTCTTGTATACAATGGACGGAATTTCACTGGTGTCCCTGCTTGGTTTTTTGAGAGTGTATGATGGACACAACATCTGCTGGGCTGACTGGTGAAAGGAGAAGAGAGTTTGGATAGCTGCCTGAGAGATATGTGTTAATATGTGTCTGAGTCTGTGGGATTTTTCTGGCAAGATTAGCACCAACCTAGAATATATTAGAACAGAATATACCTAGAATAGATTAGAATATATATAGTCACTAGCAATAATATAAATGCTGTAATAAAATCCAGAGAATATGGTAATAAATAGCGAAAAAATTAAGGAAATCCAGATTTAATGTAAATCTGGAATGAGTTCAGTACAATATTATCAGAATACTGAAGGTGCCCATGTAATACTTTTCTTAAATACACTAAACCCACATTATAGATACACCTTTCCTGTCAACTGTGTGGATATAAAGCTTATTTGCTGCAGTCATATTACTGTGACTTTATCTTTTAACCTTTTCTTCTATACATGTTATACATGAATTATTTATTTGCATTCACATGAATAGTAATGCAAATAAAACATTACAGCATTTACAAACCATACTATATTTGTTAATTATTTGTTTGCATCCAAATGCATTATAAAGTGAATAAAAACAATTAGAACAACATATACAAACCAGTAATGGGATCACAGAGTGCTGTAGAGGGGCAGTTACAAGGTTGACAGGCAGGAAAGCCAAAGAATCCAGTCCTGCAACGATTGCATCTGCGACCAATAACATTTGGATGACATGGGCACTGTCCACCAAAACTCTGACATTCAAAGCTGGCAGATCCATAAAAGTCACACTGGCAAGGTAAGGCTCCACTGTTGTATTCCATTGTCAGTTCAAATGCTGCATCTTTGCAGAAACCTGAACAGAAACAAAAATGGTTTGTAATAGGTTTTCTTATCGAAGGATACAAATAAAATTAATAAATAGAAGCTAATAGTTGTTGCGAACTACAATAATCGCAAGTAATACTGCACAAGGTCTTCTTTAGGAACCCCACAAGGTTCAACAACTTGTGCCTGGCTGGTGGTATACCTGAGGTCATCACGCCCCACTTTTTTGGTGCTTCCCTCTGTGCACTTAATAAGAAAAATGGGGGAATCAGCTCAATGGGAAAATCAGTTGGCAACACTCCAATGCCTGATTGCCAAGCCTGCCACAAGGATTGTCAGCCAGCAAGTTCTGAATTGCTGAAACCAAATTAGCTTGGATTTGAGATCCCACAAGGTTGTGATGCAGCATCCCATGCACCACGAGCATCCATTGCCAACACCTCTGACCAAAATGCTCTGATCAAATTGGACATCAAAAATGATTTTAAGGGGTCGAAATATGAAAAATATATTGACAAATGTTACTTGTGACTTTCTGTTTTTTATGCGAGTTATTTACAGATTTAAAACTATTCTCCTTGTCCCTTTAGATTGCTTTGCTGAATGGGGACCAGACGAGGGCCTTATCACTTATATATGGGCAATAAATTACTGTATTATATATGTCTGTTATCCCTAACCCATTATCCCTATCCATATATTTTGTTTTTTTGGAGGGAGTTATTTTTTGTTGACTTCATTTCAACACATATTGACCTAAGACTTTCTCATATTTGAGTACAAATGCCAAGCAATGTTTATTAAACTTACAAGGATATCCATAATGTAGAACAGCCATATTCATTGTCGTGAACTTCACTTCAATTTTCTCTAAAAACAATATTTTCAATCTTGAGACCCTACAAATAATTAAATATTCTGTTTGATTCTAACCATTTTCACATATTATATGCAAAGTTCTTTGGTCTAAATGTGGTGTTGGGTATTTATTCATAAGCCCATAACATTTGGTGTTATAAGTTTTTGCATCTAAATTTCCCGCATATTTGGAGGGCCACGTTGACAATTTTGTTTACAGTACACTATACTCCCAAACTTAAATCAAATGCCAACTGATCATCATATGTCATTCTTAGACCATAATGAATACAAGACAAATTGGTGAAATTTTAATATTTTTGTGGTAATTTTAAAATTGACAATTATAAATTTATTAAAATTATTTATTTTTTTATTTCATTTGCTTTCATGATACGATGTTGATCCATTAGGAAGAGTTGGTGCAATTACCACGTAGATACAGAGGAGCACTTGGGATGCGAACCCCTTGGGGACGAGACCCGCCAGTTATTGTGTCGGTTCGAAAATGAGAAATGGACGCAGGCAGGAAAATTGAAGAGAGAAATAATAACAAATAAAGAAAGCAAATCTAAGGGAGAAAAATGGACAGGTTCATAGCATAAATGTGACTATTTTGTTTGCACTTGCCAATAAGAGACATCCTGATCCACTTCCTCCTCAGGAGAGGCAGGACCAAAGAGCCAGAGCTCAACCCCTGCTACCACAACTAGGTGAGTTCAACTAGGTGAGTACACCCTCACTGCTGCTGGTCTCCCTCCCTTCCCCTTCCCCCAGGTGGCTAGCTTAATAGATTGCTAACCAGAGATAGCTGGAGAATCTCCATCTAATACAATAAAACATTCATGAAACAAGTATTTTAATCATTTGATATTATCCTAATAATATTACTAAACAAAATCTGTAACCAAAAATATATATGATTATGTACATCCAAAATTTAACCCTCAAACCACTAGGGGTCCAAATGGCTTTAACCCTTAAATTGCGCATCGCATCATATGATGCTTTGACCGACTTGCAGAAAATTGCGCATCGCATCATATGATGCTTTGACCGACTTGCAGAAAATTAATAAAACTAAATAATAGCATGTACATATATATTTGGACAGTTTTAGGCGATGCTGTGGTCACAAGGTGAACAGCGTTGCTGTGAGCTCATGCTGCGTGCGCCAGCCATGGTGGCTCACTCAGTACTGAGGCTCTCAGACCCGGGAATGTTGCCCACAATTTTTTTTGTAGATGGCGTCCTGATATTTATCAGTTGTGGCTGAACTATTGTTGCCCCTATCCCTTGCGGGGCATTTAAATTCGTGTGCTAGAGCCTCAATCGTCTATATATGTATTGAGCGGTTTCGGTAAAGTTACTCCCATCGTCTATATATGTATTGCGCGGTCCAAGGGTTAAATATGCTAAAAATTAATACTATTTACAGAAAAACACGATGTTATAAATGGAAAATTGGTTCACCACCACTTCTATTGATGCTTAGTTTGCCTTATTTTTTAGTATCATACTGTTGGGTTCATTATCAATACATTTATGGGTTTTTTATAATTTTGGGCAACAGTTACTGTTGATTATTGAGAATGATGCAACATATTTTTGTGTGATTTGATATTAAATGATATTAAAAACACCTTGAATACGAGAAAAGTTATTTTAACTTTATTTAATTTCACTGCCCTGCAGCTCTCTTTTGGTGGTGCTAACCCCATTTAACCAAAAGGTTGTCTGTTACAATGTTGTCTGTTCAGCTACTGATACTGAACCTTCCTGTATATCAGGTTTCTGTTAACACAAGGTCTGACTGAACACGATCCCACTGTATTCACATTTATTACTATTTTTTAACCTTATCAGCCTGTTCTGCAGTGTCAGAGGCAAAGTGCTCACTTATTAAAAGTAGAAACTTAAACTATTCAAACCTGTAGCATTAGCCTCAATATTGAAGTTATCTTCTCCGCACGACTTAATAAACTCTGCAGTCATATCAATTGGTAGTTCGTGCATAATTTCTTGAGAAAACTGTTGAGCAGGTACCACTAAAACGTAATCCACCCATATTGATTTATGATTTGGTTCCTAAAAGTAAAAATAATAAAAGTCAATGAGTGAACCTGTTATATACATAGACCAAAATATATATATTTTCAACACATACATTATTAGAAAAGATCA
Source organism: Procambarus virginalis (assembly GCA_020271785.1). Classification (NCBI taxonomy): domain Eukaryota; kingdom Metazoa; phylum Arthropoda; class Malacostraca; order Decapoda; family Cambaridae; genus Procambarus; species Procambarus virginalis. Next base: position 95,792 of record WNGS01002553.1, read on the forward strand.
TGCATTCTGCACAGTACATTGGAAAAAGAAGATTTAATACTATGCTATATTATATATATATATATATATATATATATATATATATATATATATATATATATATATATATATATATATATATAAATATATAAGACTTGGGGGCCTCGAAGTTCGAACAGCAACGCAAATCGCTGTTCCAGCCTTCCTTTCCTCCTTATCAGCATCCGACGACCTTGTGAAGGAAATTCTACCTGTCCACTTACATCAGCTGGCAGGTGTACATGATCCCAATTTTACACGCTGTGCCACAGAGTGGGCCTCTCGTGCAGGCCCATCACCTCAACCACCATCCCCAAAAGCCCACAAGCAATCCAGCTGGGATGGCCCCATTGTAGACCAAGTTGCTGCAACAACACAACACGACATTGCTCGCCTCACAGCAGTAGCAGCCCCACATGCAGGGGATTTCCTGTTAGCAACCCCAATGTCGGCAACTGGCACGCGTCTCACACCACACGCCCTCCGAATTGCTGTGGCCCTCCACCTTGCTGCCCCAATCCACACCAGATATAGGTGTATTTGCGGCGAGGTGGTGGCTAACAAGTACGGCCACCATGGCCTACTCTGCCAAAGCACAGGGGGATGGCACTCGAGGCACAGTGAAGTTAACGACATCATCAAGAGGAGCCTCACCACAGCTAGATGCCCAGCTGAAAGAGAGCCCCGTTACCTAACGCCCCGTAACTCTGATGCTCTTATTGGTCGCCCGGATGGTATCACAGTGAACCCCTGGAAGAATGGTAAGCAGTTGGTATGGGACTACACGTGCGTATCAACCCTGGCTAACACTTACATTGACCTCAGTGTTGCACAACCAGGTAGCGCTGCCACCCACAGGGAAGCAGCCAAATCCCATAAGTATAGAGAACTGGATCACCACTATAATTTTGTCCCCATTACTTCTGAGACACTCGGCGCCTGGGGTAAAAGTGCTACCAGTTTTTTGAAGGAACTGGGTTCTAGGCTCATTGAAACAACAAGGGACCCTAGAGCTGCCAGCTTTCTTTTCCAGCGCCTCAGCGTGGCGATACAGAGGGGAAATGCGCACTGCATCCAGGGTTCCTGCCCGCCATCTGAGGAGCTGGAGGAACTCGACAACCTATGATAACCATCTTTGTAACCTATATGTAACTCCTTTTTTGTAACAAAGTTCAAATAAAGCAAATACAGTAGTACCTTGCGTAACGAATTTAATCCGTTCCATGTTCGTCATGTGAAACGGATGTCATACAAAACGAGTGTCCCCCATGTAACCAGTGTGATGCACTGTGTTTATTGTGATATTCCCCCAGTGTGCATGACATCAAATGTTCCCAAAAATATAATTTTTCTCTGTAAAATGATAAATTACCTTCCCTGAACATGTCTATGTAAAAAATAATTACCAAATTCCACTTACTTTGGCTGTGAGGGCGTGGACAAGGTGCGCTGTGACGTCATCAGGGGCTGGTCGCCTGTGTGTGAAGCTCCCAGACACGGTCGTGCAGGCCATTCAAGCACACCGTGTTGCCACAAATATATTTTCAAATATTTGTTCTATGTATTTCCAATGCGGTTTTATTTGTTTCCTTTATCGTATATGATGCATATTTGTGACCTTTACAATATGTATACAGTAGAATGTTCATAATTTTCCATGGAACTGTGATACATGTGTCAGTAATGTGTCCACAATAAATGTTTATTGTCACAATATTACGTGGTAAAAATTCACTAATATTACAATATGTACAGTTTCACATACTATTTACACAGTAACACACTGTATTACACACTCAGTACTTTGGAGGTGCGTAATAGTAAACGAAGTAGTCCATGGTACACAGCGCGACTTTGCTCTCCTTACACCAGCTACAGATAGATTTTCGTTTCCTGTTTCATCGTTCTGTGTGCTTGCAAATAACGCACTCGCGTGCACCATTGGCTTTAGTACTTGTAGGTGGTATGTAGCCAAGCTTGTAAAGCATAAGGTAGTATTGAAACGATTATAGGAAAAGCTCAATTTGTAAGGTAGTCTTGAAAAGATCGCTTTGTAAGGTCCCACACAGGAAGAGATTCAGCTAGCATCAAAGAGTGTCCATCCTTAGAAATTTTTTTAGTGAGTATAATTGGACAGACTTGATGCTAGGCAAGGAAGTGAATGAGATGTATGTCAAGTTTTGTGAAATATATGATAAAGGCACAAAAAAATTTATACCAAAACAGAGATGCAGAACTAGAAAACAGGATTGGTTCAATAGAAATTGCGAGAGGGCTAGAGACCAAAAGACACAAAATTGGAACCAATACAGGAAGAGGCCGAACCCCCAAACATACCAGCGATACAAAGATGCGAGAAACAACTACACGGCAGTGAGGAGAGAGGCAGAAAGAAATTTTGAAAAAGGGATTGCAGACAAGTGTAAAACAGAACCAGGTCTATTCTATAAATTCATAAACAACAAATTGCAGGTAAAGGATAATATTCAGAGGTTGAAAATGGGAAATAGTTTCACGGAAGATGAAAAGGAAATGTGTGAAACACTAAACGAAAAGTTCCAAAGTGTGTTTGTACAAAATGAAATCTTTAGGGAACCAGACACAATAAGAATTCCAGAGAACAACATAGAGCACATAGAGGTATCTAGAGACGAAGTGGAAAAAATGCTAAAGGAGCTAGGTAAGAACAAAGCAGTTGGTCCGGATGGAGTTTCACCATGGGTTCTGAGAGAATGTGCACCTGAGCTCAGCATTCCACTTCAACTGATTTTTCAGGCATCCCTGTGTACAGGAGCTGTAGCTGATGTGTGGAAAAAGGCTAACATAGTTCCAATCTACAAAAGTGGAAACAGGGAAGACCCCCTTAATTATAGACCTGTATCATTGACAAGTGTAATAGTCAAAATATTGGAAAAAATAATTAAAACTAAATGGGTAGCACACCTGGAGGAAAACGATATAATATCAGACAGACAGTATGGTTTTCGATCTGGAAGATCCTGTGTAACGAACTTGCTCAGTTTTTATGATCGAGCCACAGAGATTTTACAAGAAAGAGATGGTTGGGTTGACTGCATCTATCTGGACCTAAAAAAGGCTTTCGACAGAGTTCCCCATAAGAGGTTGTTCTGGAAACTGGAACATATTGGAGGAGTGACAGGTAAGCTACTAACATGGATGAAAAATTTCCTAACTGACAGAAAAATGAGGGCCACGATCAGAGGCAAGGTATCGGATTGGAGGAATGTCACGAGTGGAGTACCTCAGGGTTCCGTTCTTGCACCGGTAATGTTCATTGTCTACATAAACGATCTACCAGCGGGAATACAGAATTACATGAACATGTTTGCTGATGATGCTAAGATAATAGGGAAGATAAGAAACCTAGATGATTGTCATGCCCTTCAAGAAGACCTGGACAAAATAAGTATTTGGAGCAACACTTGGCAAATGGAATTTAATGTGAATAAATGCCATGTTATGGAATGTGGAATTGGTGAACATAGACCCCACACAACCTATAAATTATGTGAGAAATCTTTAAAGAATTCTGATAAAGAAAGGGATCTAGGGGTGGTTTTAGATAGAAAACTGTCACCTGAGGACCACATCAAGAACATTGTGCGAGGAGCCTATGCTACACTTTCTAACTTCAGAATTGCTTTTAAATACATGGATGGAGAAATACTAAAGAAATTGTTCACGACTTTTATTAGACCAAAGCTGGAATATGCAGCGGTTGTTTGGTGCCCATATCTTAAGAAGCACATCAACAAACTGGAAAAGGTACAACGACATGCCACTAAGTGGCTCCCAGAACTGAAGGACAAGAGCTATGAGGAGAGATTAAAGGCATTAAACATGCAAAAACTAGAAGATAGAAGAAAAAGAGGTGATATGATCACTACATTCAAAATAGTAACAGGAATCGATAAAATTGATAGGGAAGAATTCCTGAGACCTGGAACTTCAAGAACAAGAGGTCATAGATTTAAACTAACGAAACAAAGCTGCCGGAGAAATATACGAAAATTCAGTTTTGTAAACAGAGTGGTAGACGGTTGGAACAAGTTAAGTGAGAAGGTGGTGGAGGCCAAGACCGTCAGTAGTTTCAAAGCGTTATATGACAAAGAGTGCTGGGAAGACGGGACACCACGAGCGTAGCTCTCATCCTGTAACTACACTTAGGTAATTACACTTAGGTAATATCAGTCAGGAAAAGATTCAGCTAGCCTCAAAGAGTGTCCATCAGTCAGGAAGAGATTCAGGTATTCTTGAAAATATCTATGGACAACACCACCATGGAAGCCGCTAACACTGTTCATCTATGGTACTTGTATCAGATGCATCATCACTGAACGCAGAAAACGATTCATGTATCATCTATATAAATTGGAGATGGCAAGGGTGGCGCTCAGAGCTACAACTGGATACGCTCGCTGTATCCTCCTCATAGGTGCTGTATCACTGGCATCCGACCGTTGTGTTAAGCCCTTATTGTGCCTAGCTTCACCAATGTTATGACCCTTATGTTCTTCAAACAATAGGGTCTGAATTGCACCGACTGAGCGCAGTCTTTCAACACCGTGTCGGACAGGTGTTTGAGAGCCAGAGGCACGTGTGCCACAAATGGTTGCTCACGCAGTACTAAATCTTTCTTTGTTTCAAATCTGTTCCATTTGTTTTGTATTTGTCACTTCCGTCTCTATAATGGAGCAGCCTACCCGACAAACACCGAACGAACCTTTTTGACATTTATTGTATATGAGACACTTCATTTCTTTTTTCTTACAAAAACGTCAATGCTTTGTAACATCTCAGCAGTCACCCCTTTATATCCCAGCATCATTAGCATCTTTAAACAAGAACAACATAATTTATGTGCATTGTCGGAGGCGTCTAAGAATGTGCAAGAAGCAGCGCGACCCAACCATGTGGTGTTGACGTTACTCGAACCAGTGTTCGTCATACGGGACGATTTCACGCCGATCAGGCCGTTCGTTACCCAAAATGTTCGTCTTTTGGGGCGATCATTATGCAAGGTACCACTGTATATATGTGTACACACAAAAGAATGGGGGTGGTAGGAGAAGATAATATTAGTGTTCAGTGAGAAACCACAAGGTCTCCTCTGAATACTTTTTATTTTCTTCTCCGAGGCTATGGGTCCCCACATTGGCACCAGAGGAGGTACCCTCACAAACTTATATATATATATATATATATATATATATATATATATATATATATATATATATATATATATATATTATAATATATATATATATATATATATATATATATATATATATATATACTGTAACCCCGCGATTATCCGGGATTCGAACATCCGAAAAACGCCTTAAGGGGGCTAATTACGGGTAAAGTAAAAGTTGTTCAATTTGTTTGTAAATTTATTTATGAAATGGTTATAGAAAGGGCTGCAACTGGTCCAAGTTTCAGCATCACAACCTAAATAGAAAGGGAGAAAAAAAATACACAACGTATTATGCAACGAATTTTCAACATTTTCAAAATCTCTCAGGGAACACATGTGTCAACTAAAATCATTTCTATAACACTTAGATATCACACTTGCATGTAATAAAAGGATTGTTTAGGGCAGTTTTATCAAAAAAGTGTTTAGTGCAATAATACAATTATTCAAAGTTCCCTTCCAAAAATTATGCAATATATGATGTTTATAAATATTTATAAAATCAATAAATGGACTTTGGACTAATGTGCTCCAAACATACTGTAGAAGCACAAACTCTACATATAAGGTGCAATTTTCATGAAAATTGATTAAAAAATGAACGCTGTGAGACACCTTGAAGTTGTAAATTACTTACCTGAGTAAAATAAGATCAAAGTTTGGCCACCTGTAGCCAAGCTTGACGTTGACCAATTTCGTTCATAATAATGGCCACCCTTGCAGATAGGCATCCGTTCAGCAAGGTGTGTAAGTTCATGTAAATTCCCTGATAACAAACGGGAAAAAAAAAAAAAAAAAAAAAAAAAATATATTATATATAGATAAATATATATATATATATAATATATGCTGCCCATATATATATTACAATTATATATAAAACATCCATTATAAACACTAAAAAACATACTAACCTATTATAATTGGGACGAATTTTGGTCTCAAGGTGGCACTGCCATGGGCACTAATAGGACACTCCCATAGCTGGGATCACCTTCCATCAGGAGCTTGTCTGGGCTTGGTGGTGAGTGTCGTTGGTTTCTGCATCACACCTCTTTCTACTGAAGTATCAATCAGTTATATCATTCGCATTAGTCAAGAGGGTGAGTGGGAGGGGTAGGAAGGTGAGGGAGGAGGGTGAGGAAGGTGAGTGAGGAGGCGGGGTGGTCACGCCTCACAGCTGATCCCGCCTCCACTAGATATTACCGTCTTTGCGCTAAAGCAGCTTTCTTTTACTGATAAAGACTGGGGAGCGAGTGCCAAGATTTGCTGCTCCTAATCTTGGACTCTTTCCTACTACACGTCCATTGTGCAGGAGACCCAAGAAAATGCAATATTCAGGAGCGAGAGTAGAGAGAGCGCGTCGACAGACATCCTCACTCATCAGGAGACAACAGGCCACTGCTGGTGTCTACCAGAGTCACCGCCCACTATGAGGAGTAGTTGCCAACGAGTGTCATATTTTATATTTATCATACAGAGTTACTTTCCGACGTTATTACGAAACATTGGACATTTAGAAATACGACGCATACCTTCCGCGCGCCACAGTCGCGAGGCGCCGTATTCTGACCATTTACGCATGGAAAAGCACCATTAATACATCAATTTATATCATAATATTATTGGGATTGCGCCACAGTGTTGCCAGAGAACTACGTAGTAGTTTTATAAATTTTCAAAATATTACGATTTTTTCCGAATTTTTTCGCTTTTTTCGTTACGTTGCCCCCTTAATACGGCCAAAATCGCAATCGGATAACGGTTATCACAATATCCGGCCAAAATAGCCACAGGAACCGGATTAACGAGCAGTTTGGACGGATATAGGTAGTATGAAAACATGAGGCGGGCCACACGGTGGCCCGCCTAGACGGTATTAATCCCGTCTGCCCGTGACTCGAGGCGCATGGTGTAGGAGGGGGTGGGGTGGGTGGGTGGTGTCGCGGAGGGGGAGGAGAGCGTCGGGAGGACACCTGTGTACAGGAATTACAAATTTTAGAACAAAAACAAATTAAATAAGTGACTAGTAATTATTAATAACAAATAAATAATTTTCTAAAAGCAATGTGCACGAGGTGAAGTTTCCTTAAAAATATTCTCCTGGCAGCCTACGTAAGGTGGTATTAGCTGCCCCACGCCAAGTGGAACCTAGTCCAACACTGGTCAACCCATGTGCGTCCATCCCTCGTGTTTATACACAGTGTCTGCCCATTAGTGAAGAAATATTTTTTTTAAATAACTTTTTTATTTTCATAGTAACTTTGAAACATTTTTGGCCAAGACTGATGTCTGGTAGGAGCATCAATCGTTCTGTAGGTGTTTAAGGAGGAAGAAAGTTTGTCCTAACAATAAAGACCAAGTTACTGTTATACACCTCAATGTGTGAGGCGTCACAGTGCTGCGCCATTAGTGAAATGATTTTTTTAAATATCTTTTTTATTTTCAGTACGTACTTTGCCAAACTTTGTGGCCGAATGACGTATGTCTGGTATCAGCTTCAATCTGTTCTGGAGGTAGGTTAAGAGGAAGAAGGGTGTCCTGGCAATTAAAGACAAGTTACGTGTTGTGCAACCAGTGAGCGTCACAGGCAGCCAAGCCTTCAAACAGTGAGGCGCCACAGGGCTCCAAGCACCTTCAACCAGTGAGGCTTCAGCAGCTGGCAGTCAAAACTAACTTTGCTAAAACTGTAAGTAAGTTTAAGTGTTAATTTTAGTGTGTGTTAGTATAGGTTTCGTAAATTGTTAACAATTCCTAACTTCAAGATGTGTTGGCATCAATCAAGAAAACGAACACCAACAAGGTAAGTTGAAGTTTCTAGTTGAATAACTAATAATTATATGTGGGCAAGGCAATTTCAAATTATTTTGTTTGTAGTATAAAAATTGTTGGAATGGTCACTTTTGGACTCGATGGTGAAAAAGTACCGTTATCCGAAAAACGTGATAATCGGGTTGGGGGGCCTTCCCATATAGGCCGGGGGAGAGAGATTGAGGGGGAGAGAGAGAAACATAGAGATATAGAGATGAGGACAGTAGTAGGATAGCGATAGAGATATAGAGTAGAGAGAAGAGATATATATAATATATATGTATATCCTCTCTCCTCCATCCTCGTCCACCTCTTTCTATATCTACTCTATATGTCTCTCGCTATTCTCTCTCTCTCTCTATCTCTCCTTACCGGGGTGGGGCTCCCTCGGGGTACCACCTCTGGTGCAATTATAGGGACCCCAGCCTCAGAGACGGGAACACAGAGCATTCAGAGGGAAAACTTGCCATTAACTCTGAATACATGAGGGTGGTCGCTTCTCCTACCAGCCCCCTTTTTATGGTGTACACATTATTATGCAAGGTTATACAGTTACATATCTGATTTGTACAAAAACAATGAGCATTAAGAGGACACAAAAAAGTTCGCTTCCTAGAGGCTGTAGTTTTCCTCGAACTCCTCCGACGTTGGGCAGAACCGAGGATGCAGCGAGCGCATTCCCCCTCGGGATCGCACAACTGAGGCTGCTGAAAGAGAAAACTTGCGCTCTAGGGTCTCTTGTGGTGTCAATGAGCTTGGAACCAAGATCCTTTAGAAACCTTCTTGCACTCCGTCGCTCTCCGTCTTGCTGCCCTATCCACACTGTTCATGGGCCTAGGAGTCTCAGACCCTATTGGAACGAATGTGTACCGATGATCTAATTGCCTATACTTGGCTGACTTGTCTCTTTCTCTGTGTGTCGCCGCGGCTCCTGCTGTGCCGGCAGAGAGGTTGATGTATGTGCTGCCAGGGTGGGATACGCAAGTATAGTCCCATGCCAACTGTCTGCCACCCTTCCACGGACGCAGTGTGATTCCGTCTGGTAGGCAGGCAAAGCTAACAGAGTCACGGTTCAGAAGGTTGCGGGGCTCTCTCTCCGCTGGACATTGAGCAGAGGCAAGGCTTCTTTTAATGATTGTCGTTTACTTCGTCGTGTCTAGTGTGCAACCACCAGATTTCCACAGTGCAGGCCATGCAATCCATATTCGTCAGCATCTGCCTCGACAAATACACCTATGAACAGTGTGGATAGGGGGCAGCAAGACGGAAGAGCGACTGCAATTCGGAGCTCCTGCGGATCAAGACGTCTGCCTGTCGCAGACATAGGGACGCCAAAAGGAAGTCCCCTGCATGGGGAGCTTGTACAGCTGTGAGGCGTGCACGATCACTGGTGGCTGTTGCTGCCTCCAGCAAAGCTGTGCTTCTTTGTCTGCAATGGGCTGTCCCAACTGGATGGTTTCTTGGCTTTCGGCATGGCTGGTCTGAGTGCTGGGTCTGCCATGGCACCCATTTCGTGTCGCATTCCGTTATGGGGGGGCCTTTATCCCCGCTACATCACTGAGGGTGTCAGGTAGAATTTCCTTAACCAGGTCATCTGATGCTAGGAGGAAGACCGGAAGGCTGGGACAGCCATTTGGGTGGCAGTGCGGACACCCAAGCCACGAGCCTAACAGGAAGAGTGGCTTGTTTCCACTGGCACTCGTTGAGGGAGAGATTAACAACTTTTTCCAGCATGGTCTTCAGTAAGAGGCTATACTCTTCAAGCTTTCGGTTGTCGTAGGATGGGGTGCACCTCAGAAAGTAGGTTAGCCTCGGAAGGGATAGGCATTTGGTGAGGAGGATAAAAAGCATCGTGTGCATCGATGTCACCTATTCTGTCTTCCCTCCTCCTAAGGTCTGTGATTTTATTGTCAAGGATCTCCTCAATGCCGTTAGACCCGAGGGGGGGGCTCCAAGGAGGGTGCTTGTCTCGCCCTAATGACATGGGGCTCCAGGCAAGGCAGACCTTATTAGCTACGATGTCTGGGTTGGAGGGGACTACTTCACCTTGGAAAGGGTTCAGGACAAGACCAAGGGGCCTTATTTCTTGCTCCCTTATTTTCCTTATGTCTGCCAAGATGTCGTCTACGGTGCCAGCTAGTTTGCCATCATCCAAACCCCAGATGTTGAACTCGCTGGGGACAAGCTTCGGTGATTTCTTTAAGACTAAGCAGAAAAGACGGGGAGCAAGAGGATCACCTTGCTGAACGCCTTCACATGATCTGATTTCATGTTTACCAAAGAGCAGTTTTGACTCTCATCACCACTGTAGCACGATAGTATGAACGGGTAGAGGAGCCGGAAATGGCGA
>WNGS01002555.1:8294-19541 GCA_020271785.1 Procambarus virginalis
TGGTTTCACATAACCTTGCAAGTTAAACCTTCCTTAAACTTTCACCATTACATCCTTTTTGTCTTCATTTACTCCACGTAACTTTTTGCGCAATAAAAATAATAATTAATAATGCAATATTTCAACAGTTAAAGATCACAAATAATATAATGCAAATAATACAATACTAAAAATAATGTAATAATGCAAATAATACAATAATGAAATAATATAATAATGTAAATAATGTAATAATGCCAATAATAATATATTTTAATCATTGCAATGATAATGTTTCCCATAATTCAATTATACAAAAAACAACCAAGTGGCAATTGTATAAACTGGTAAATAAATAAATAAATCCTGAGATGGAGGGCAGCAATTTAGGAGATAAACCATTGTTGGAGAGAGAGAGTACCGGGATTATCCTGTGGAGGGGGCGTTGAGTTGTTGTAGAGGGGGTGGGGGGTGGGTGGGTTTGGAGCCTATTGTGGGGGTGGCCTTAGTGTGATGGACTCTGGTGGGGGGGGGGCAAATGTTGTGGGGAGGGGGTGGAAGGGTTGAACTATATACAATCAATAACTGTATTCATAAAGGGTTTTACATTATGATTGACTTTAGTTTGCAAAACTACGAATACATCATTCATTTATACACGAGGTAATAATAGCCTAATACTGATCCTTTTACTTCTATTGTCCATTATGGCTTGATGGTGATTATAACGAATATAATACAGTGCGCGAGTACTGTATTATACAGTGTGCGAGTACTGTATTAAGGCTATCACCACTAACAAGGGAAGAACGTCGCCTTAGAAGCCTAAAGTACGTTTATGCTCTGTACCGCCAAGAATAATCGAGAAATGGATTATATTTAATTGGCATTTACGCATTAATGACGCCCATTACCATATGGATTCAACGTCTGTTGTTTGGGATTTTCTGACTGTAATTATATGGTAATCACATCATAGGCAACATCTACGAGACAGCTTGGTCTCAGGTAATTGGTTTAGGTCGGTTGTCTTCAGTTTCAAGTGCGGGTATATACGTTTCAATGTTATTTCAATATTGTATTTATACAGTTCAGGTTGTCTTCAGTTTCAAGTGCGGGTATATACATTTCAATGTTATTTCAATATTGTATTTATACAGTTCAGGTGTCTTCAGTTTCAAGTGCGGGTATATACGTTTCAATGTTATTTCAATATTGTATTTATACAGTTCGTAAAATTGCCCCGTGGCTGAGGAATATGTGAGTTTAATTTCTCACTGACAGGAGGAGGAATCCTATCAGGCACATCGAGGCCCTCCTAGGGCTAGGCTAACTACGGACTTTTCCCCGGACGCGACCAATAGTTGCTTAACTCCCGGGTACCTGTTTAATGCTAGGTGACTCTGTAACTAGCTGACATTGTAACTATAAGGTTTGAAGGATAGATGAAATTGTTTATGAAATATTCTAAGATGAGGTCTGATAAAGACCTTTTGTGTCCTCTGTAATGCTTTTGCGCTACCGCTCACAGGATGAATATGGGGTGCACAATAAACTAGCCGCCTTCGCGACAACAATAAAACAAATGCTAGGTTGACAGAAGCAACATGTGACAGGAAACTGCCCAATCGTCTCCACATGCGAACATAGCAAGAGCCCATATATGACGAAATACTGGTAGTAGTTCCAGGGACTACAGGAACGTAGTGGATAATTATACTAATCATTTAAATGTATATTTCCTATATATCTTTATTAAATAATTATCCTTTAAATGTATATTTCTATATATCTTTATTAAAGGATTATTATTTAATAAGATATATAGGAAATATACATTATTCTGATTAGTATTGAAGTATTGTGTGAATAGTCAGAAGAAATGTGCGATAAGTGATAACGTGCCGCCATCAGAACACACATAGGAAGAACTGGCTTCCTCCATACACCATACTCGAACACTCGCCTTGCCGTTTCGAGTTCATTTAATAAGTTTATAATTGATTAATGGTAGCCCAGTTGCTGGTATAAATGACTCCATCAATTTGATAACAAAGTAGGCAGTGAAGGGTGTTGGGTAGAGGAGGGTGCTCCATCAGAGGTGGTGCTGGTGGGACAATGTGTGAGGTGAGCCCTCGTGACAGGCCAGCCCCGCCCCGTGGGTTACCATCATCTCCTCCATCAATATGGCTAATTAAACTCTGGCCCCTGTCACACTCCGGCATTCATCAGCCTCGCGCCTGTCTAGCATTATGCTCCATCCAGACTCAACTGGCAGGATTCTCCGCTGCCTTCTGGCTCTCTCCAATATGCCTCTTTGTATATGTGTTCTGGATACGGTATGGTAAGTTACATTTGTTATTTCAGTGAGATTGTGATCGGAGTGGGTTATGTTTGAGAGTGTCATGTCCCTTCATTAGTTTGTCATTGTGCACGAAGAGCAGCTCTCTATAGTGACCGAGTTATCTGTAGGTTTAACGTGTCACGAAGCCTCATTTTCTCTAGTGTGTGTACTTGTTGATCTAGACCACTTTCGGCCATTTCATCTAGTATAATATTATCTTCCACTTGAAATTTGGGAGGTTGAAGTCACTCTAGAAGAATAACATTCCTTACTGGATTTTTTTTTGTCTAGACATTTGTAGTTATCCCTTTTCTGCAAAGATAATTATTTGGCAGCTGCGTCTAGGGTTTTGTATAGGAGGATAATTAATGGTTTTTGTTATCTTTGATTTTTGGTGTCTTAAATGCATCATTCGAGGATCTTAATAGTTCTTTGGAGGTAAGGGTGAGCTTTGTCTCAATTGGCACTGGCTGGCTGAGTCACATTGACTTTGGCAGCTGTTGCGAGGCAGAAGGTAGTGAGAATTTATTGAGTAGAGCGGATGTAGGATCAACGGAGATTATGCAAAGTGAGAGAGGGTGTGAGGCGAGCGCTCATGCCAAACAGTTCCAATGAAGCGTTTTCGGCTCGACAATTCGTAATCTGAAAGGACTGAAATGATTCCATTATATGTGCACTGGATGTTGCGAGTGGTGGCGCCAGGTGCTGCTGTGATGTTGCCCTGCTTGCAAGCTGGCAGTGCAACAGCTTGCAGGCTCGTATATGATTCATGGAGACTACACACACAAAATCCGTAAGAATGAAACAGACACGACAGCAGACCAGCTGATCCCCGAAGACGGCTCCGGTAGAGTTCAGTATATTGTAAATCAGAGTTAAACTCTGCAAGTTTCTCGTATGAAGCCACGTTACAGCCAACACGTGTACACTGACAANGTTTGGTTTAGCCGTAATACAGGGCCTGTTAGCAAATAGCCACCTTGCAGATGGTAACACGTTCATACCGTGTGTATTCCTTTCCTTGATAAACTTATGGTAGACATCTGATCCCATAAGGATTCCAATATTGGAAGGTTGTCTGATGTGATTTTATCAGCCAAATGAATTCCCCTTTTTTCTAGGAATTTGGCTGTTGTCCCCAGACCATATACATACAGATCTGTTGGGAATCTATCTACTACTAGAGCTTGTACATTTTGTTCGTAACCTCCTAATTGTACTTTGGTTGTACTACCTGGAAGACTCGGCTCCTGAGTCAGTCAGAATCCTGCTATGTTTATATTCGGTCTCCTCTACAGGTGTAGTTTCAGGGTATCTACCACTCTTTGGATATAAGTCAATTGGGACCCTTGATCAAATAATCCACGTACGGTTGCTTTGTTCTCTCCATTTCTAATGATCAATCGTGCAGTAGGTAGAGCTGATTTATGTTTAGACCTTGTTGAGAAAACACTTATATCAGGTAGCACAGTACAAAGCTGTACTGAGGTGTTAGTTCCTTCCTCCTCCGTGGTTTGGCAGACTTTGTACTTGAATCCCCACAAAGTGCTGTATGGTGTCGACCCTTATGGCACCTATAACAGGTGCGTAGTGTTGATGTGCAGCTGTCGGGATGATGTTCCCTTATACACTTGGTACATCTATGTAACTCCTTTGAGTCGTTTTATGCGTGTTGCACCTATCGGGGTATCGTCTGCAATTGTACATGGAATGTGATTGTTCACAGAACAGACATGGTCTCCAGACGTTAACAGTATCTTGAGGAGTCACCGATTTGGGTGACGCGTTACCTGTAGGTTTGGAGGTACCAACTGCGTATGTGCCCACACTGCCTTGTCTCCACTTTGGGGAGGGAGAAGTTTTGTTTAGATTTGTTTGGAGTACTGTTTGTACTCTGTTGTTTACTATTAGTAGTAGACGAAGGTTTAGATGTCGCCTTTTCATCTGGGATAACTCTTTCTCGTTCTATGATGGTTGTAACCCCTTTGTAATCTCTATTACTGTCAGATATGACTTTCCATACAACACAAACAACTTATCCAGGATGTCCCTGGGTATTTGCGAGTCATATGGACTTGGATTATCCAGTCTGATTCATCCAAGTTTACTTTATTTTTAAGTGCCTTAAGCAAAGACTCAGCTCCAATCTAAGGCTTGGAGTGAGACTGCTGTATTATTTGGATGTTTAATATCTAACAGCTTCTGGTTTAAAATTCTGATAGTCCTTTCAGGCTTTGCATAGTTTGTCCTTGAGTAGTTGTACAGCATTGTCATAATCGTCATCTGTGTGATTCAGATTACAGACTACCTGAAAGGCTTCATCCTTCAAGACACTCTGTAAATACGTAAACTTTGTCGTCTTTGGTACATTGACATTAGAATCCACAGAATCGACAAATTTGCTCCGAAATTGTCCCATTCAATTCTCGTCCTCTGTTCCAGAAAAGTTGGAAGACTGAGTGATGGTAATTTGACTTCTGGTGCTGTCTGATTCTGGGTAGTTGTAGCTGCAACATTTATATTGGCCTTATGGGCGTCTATCAAATCTTCATAACGTTGAATTAGTTCAAACGTTGCATCTCATAATCAGAGTGTTCTTGGAGAATGCTGTTCATCGTATCTTCATCAATACTAGAATTGTTCAGTATATCTTGATACTCTTTCATTTGTTGCAACACACGGTCATATTTGTTCCGTGTGAGCTTAAGATAGTTTTCCAGTGCTGCATAATTAACTGGATTTGATTACTCATGTCTTCACATTTGTTAATCTGCCTTGTGAGATGCCCCTTTAAGGCTCTAAGGGTTAATTTTACATTTTGGAGTGTAGACATCTTGAAAGTACTCGCTAGTCGTATGGACTTTTAACTATTTGGCACTTGAATAATAAAGCAACTAGTTTCCAACTAGAGCTGTTTATCATTTAAAATATACACTACTGTATAATCATACACGCTATAATTTGTGGTAAGCCTGTATCAATGCTGGTATTCCGCAAGTTAGCCCGTCATTATCACTCTTGGTTGGTACAGAGACACCGTTAACACTCAAAGGTGAAATGATTATAGTTAAATTATACCTATAATTATATGTATGAATATCAGGTTGACAACACAACTCGGGTTGTCATGAATACTGCATAAAAATATGTACTTGCTAGGTTGTAATATATGTTCAACTCTAGACAAGTGTAAAAATCTTACCCTTACACCAGTTAGCACAATAAATTAAACTAGGTTGCTGTACAACACCAGCCTAAAATGTCCTACCCTTGTGCAAGAATTTGCTGTAAACAATGTGGTATGCAGTATGTAATGGTGCAATATTAAAGTAATGTTTATACTTAAATTAAAAAAACATTTATAAGTAACTTATAAGTAAAGTAGCCTCTTATCAACCTCTTGTAATGAAAAAGGCACAATAGTTCTTTGGCATAGGCCTCACAATAATTGTGCTTTGTTGTAGTTTTGCTTGCTATGAGATTGAAAAGTTAGGCTAGAAATGTAAATATAGCAATGTCTTTCTGCTATAATATTGCACTACTAATGTATATCAGGATTTTATAACTAGATGCAATGTACCTACTGGTTAACTGTAATAATCATCTAGGTTCAAGGACCATAATTTATGTGGTAAAAACTCCAGGCAGTATATCTCCTTTTAATTGACTTCAGTAAATTAAAGTTTATCTTATTTTTTTCTTAGTAGGTAAGAAATTGAGTGGACTGTATGTACTTGTTTAAACTGCCTGAATTAATCTCACATAAATTGGGGGGGGACAATTTGTAGCTTAAACCACTTTGTAATGGCTCCTTCTTAAACTGCAAATTGTTTACCTAAGTTTAATTATATTATTTTATCATACCACATATGGTGGTCTAATCTAATATATTATTTCAACATTATTACTAGTTATGAATACTACTACTACAATAACTAGAATGGCCTTATCTGAGCCTGTAGTAGGGCCCACTAAGGCTGTGTCATGTAGCATCTATGTGGGTGTGGCCCTGTGCCTCATGGTGCCAATGGCGGCTGTGGAGGCCTTCAAGGCTGGCAACAGCTAGGTACATGTGTAGTTCTACTGCTCAGCTACTTGCTTTTCCAAGTCACAATTTACCTGTTTGGGATGCAAGGAGTTAGTACATTTCCCTAAACATATCAATACAGGTATAACATGGTATGTGAGGGCTGTAAAAATGGGGTACACGTACATGGTGTTGGTGTTGTTCATATATTGTAACCGTCTTAAATTTGATATTAATTAGTGCACTAGAATAATAAACAAATACTTGGTAGACGGATACTGGAGTGCTCTCATTTGTAGTAGTGATGTTGCTGTTGGCAGTTTCTCTTCAGGCAGAGTAGGTCTATCCTGTGTGGCCATTATCACACACACCAGCACTCATTGTTATTGTTTTGTGTCAGCATGGCGTCTGTAAGAGACGCTCTCCTCCCTTGTTCCAATATTGTGTTCTACTTCTAAGTTAAATTTACGTTAACAAGGGAATCAAGCTATATTTTGGTGTTAATAATTATATTCAGTCTTATTGAACACTTTTTTATTCAATTTAGACATTAAACTGTTGTATGAACAGTGGTTTAATAATGTAAATACTGTGGCGACGTCGATGACGTCACGGAGTCTCCATTCTCTAATTTTAAGAGGATACTGTTAAGGGAAGACTATACTATTTGTGTGTCGGTTTCCCGACAGGAGCTGTTGTGGTGGTCCCTGGGAGCTGTTGTAGTGGGCCCCTGGGAGCTGTTGTGGTGGGCCCCTGGGAGCTGTTGTAGTGGGCCCCTGGGAGCTGTTGTAGTGGGTCCCTGGGAGCTGTTGTAGTGGGTCCCTGGGAGCTGTTGTAGTGGGTCCCTGGGAGCTGTTGTGGTGGTCCCTGGGAGCTGTTGTAGTGGGCCCCTGGGAGCTGTTGTAGTGGGCCCCTGGGAGCTGTTGTGGTGGGTCCCTGGGAGCTGTTGTAGTGGGTCCCTGGGAGCTGTTGTGGTGGGTCCCTGGGAGCTGTTGTGGTGGTCCCTGGGAGCTGTTGTAGTGGGTCCCTGGAGCTGTTGTGGTGGTCCCTGGGAGCTGTTGTGGTGGGTCCCTGGGAGCTGTTGTAGTGGGTCCCTGGGAGCTGTTGTGGTGGTCCCTGGGAGCTGTTGTGGTGGTCCCTGGGAGCTGTTGTGGTGGGTCCCTGGGAGCTGTTGTAGTGGGTCCCTGGGAGCTGTTGTGGTGGTCCCTGGGAGCTGTTGTAGTGGGTCCCTGGGAGCTGTTGTGGTGGTCCCTGGGAGCTGTTGTAGTGGGTCCCTGGGAGCTGTTGTGGTGGTCCCTGGGAGCTGTTGTGGTGGTCCCTGGGAGCTGTTGTAGTGGGTCCCTGGGAGCTGTTGTGGTGGTCCCTGGGAGCTGTTGTAGTGGGTCCCTGGGAGCTGTTGTGGTGGGTCCCTGGGAGCTGTTGTGGTGGGGCCCTGGGAGCTGTTGTGGTGGTCCCTGGGAGCTGTTGTGGTGGTCCCTGGGAGCTGTTGTAGTGGGTCCCTGGGAGCTGTTGTGGTGGGTCCCTGGGAGCTGTTGTGGTGGGTCCCTGGGAGCTGTTGTGGTGGTCCCTGGGAGCTGTTGTGGTGGGCCCTGGGAGCTGTTGTGGTGGTCCCTGGGAGCTGTTGTGGTGGGGCCCTGGGAGCTGTTGTGGTGGTCCCTGGGAGCTGTTGTGGTGGGGCCCTGGGAGCTGTTGTGGTGGTCCCTGGGAGCTGTTGTGGTGGGGCCCTGGGAGCTGTTGTGGTGGTCCCTGGGAGCTGTTGTGGTGGTCCCTGGGAGCTGTTGTGGTGGGGCCCTGGGAGCTGTTGTGGTGGGGCCCTGGGAGCTGTTGTGGTGGTCCCTGGGAGCTGTTGTGGTGGTCCCTGGGAGCTGTTGTGGTGGGGCCCTGGGAGCTGTTGTGGTGGTCCCTGGGAGCTGTTGTGGTGGGGCCCTGGGAGCTGTTGTGGTGGTCCCTGGGAGCTGTTGTGGTGGGCCCCTGGGAGCTGTTGTGGTGGGTCCCTGGGAGCTGTTGTGGTGGGCACCTTGGGACCCATTTCTTGTTTTTATAGTAAAACAAGAATTAGATTAATGTTCCTCCTATTAGATATTTTTATAGGAACTTCTTTTCCACTGCCTATAAAACGGAGGAAAGAGTCCTGAATGATATTATTGAAAGGAACGGTATCTCCCACAGACATCAGTCAGAAAATGCAATTAACAATTTACTACAAAAACAAGAAGACCCCAAACTTGCTGATGACAAACTCTCCAGACACCAAGCAAAGCGCCTTAAGAAAGACTAACGTCGTCTCTGCCTTCACATGCCCACTTGGGGACTGTCAGCCCCAACGATCTCAGTATATAGGCAAGACAACAACGTCTCTAGGCGATTAACAACGCACAAACAACAGGGCTCTATCAAGGAACACGTAATCTCCACACACACAACCAGATCATCATCAGAGACATCCTGACAAGCAACACTGAAATAATCGACAGGTATAACGACAGCAGGAGACTGGACATCAGCGAGGCACTACATATTAAGAAGTCCGGGCCAGCAATCAACAACCAGCTGACACATAACTACATTTGACCTACTTCAAGACTACACAGCCAACGCAGAAGCAGCATCCAATGACCCTAAGGAACATATACTGCCCCGTGTATACTTTTAATACCCAATCAATACCCCTGATCCATATATTCATTGATACATTTTATACCCAATTATTAATTATATATATATATATATATATATATATATATATATATATATATATATATATATAAATATAAAATAGAGTGTTGAGGAGCACCGTTTGTGGGTGCAGTAGAGGTGGCAGTGATTGTGCTGGGTGTCGGGGACCACCAGTGTTGGTGGTAATTGGCTGACAATTAACCAATTAAATTGCTCTTTACGAATTAGCAGTTGCAGTTCTGAGTTATATCGTGATTTCCTGTAATGTAAGTTAAGTGTATTTTATCTGTTTATTTTTTATTTTATTTTTTTTGTAAACGCGTTTATTTGCATATTTGTATTAATTTTTGTTTTATCGTTTATTGATTGTTTGTTCACTCTTATTTAGCTGTTAATGACTGGCAACCCTGATTGGCAAGTATAGTACATTGTCTCACACAGTTAGGTTCCTGACGGGTAATAATAACTCCCACTGTCGGGACAAGAAGCCTGTGCTTATATACATACATATATATGCTTAAGGTTGTATCAAGGTCCCCTCAACGTCGACTACTGACCGTTCTCAAGATGTAACCCCACAACAGTTGCTTAACTCCAGGATACCTATTTATACAGTTTAGGTGAAAGGAATGTGCCCAACCATTTTTGTCCCGTCGAGGAATAAAACCGGGATCCCTGATTGTGAGTCGAGAACGAAACCAACTGTACTAAAAGACTCAAACTAGTAAGTGCTGTACTTTTGTTTCCCCGTACATTAAACCCCTAACTGGTAGTGTAGTGACTGTTAATTGTCACTGCTTCTCTCGTCCTCTCTTCCATACATTATAGCACGCCTGGTGGTATAATGAGAGAGAGAGAGAGAGAGAGAGAGAGAGGAGAGAGAGAGAGAGAGAGAGAGAGAGAGAGAGAGAGAGAGAGAGAGAGGTGAGATATATTCCGTTTTTTTTCGGTTGTCCTAACCCTCTTCACAGCCTCCCCCCCCCTTAGACCTATGTAGAAGAGGTCAGTCAAGCCAGAAGGTCACGCTGAAGGCAGTGTATTTAAAGTGACCTTTACCAGGGGGTCAGCGAGGGTCATCAGAGGACGGCAGTAGGGGAAAGAGATCACAGTGGTGAGATTCAAATTCCAACAAGTTTATGAGGCATAATAAACACAAAGGGATGAGGTAGCTCAAGTTATTCTCACCCCGTTAGTGGTGAGATGTTACCAGCGGAGTCCCACGGGGCTCACAACCATATCTTATCTTGCTCCTACATTACGGGCTATTCATGTCCGTGCCACCTCTTGGGTGGCTTAATCTTCATCAATCAATCGTTCCTACACGTAAATGATCCTTTCAATTGATATAGATGTCTTACTTTTAATGTTTGCTGATGGTGCAACAGAATATGAGCAGGCTTAATACGGTGGAAAACTGCATGATTTATGGTGGAAATATGAGTCGGGTCACTATAGGCGCCGAGTGTGCAACCCGTTCTCGCGCTTGCTTACAGTCAATATTGGCTTATCTAATTAGTGCATATGTGACATACTAATTGATTGTGAATATTTTAGTTTTCCTGGAAAAGCTTCATAAAAAACACCGACCTCACCTAACCTTCTTAGTCGGTGTTTTCTATGAAGCTTTTCAAGGTAAACTAAAATATTTACAATCAATTAGTATGTCACATATGCACTTATTAAATAAGCCAATATTGACTATAAGCAAGTGCGAGAAGGGATTGGAGTGTGATAGGATGTCATACTGGATTCAGGCAGAACAAAAGATCTGAACGATGAAGTAACACCAAATCTTATTTCTGGAAGCTCACATTGAACGGAAATCATGAACGGCACACGATAGGCAAATTAACATAAGAAATAACTTTAGAAATCTGATTAAGGAGGGATTTAGTAATTTGTATACAACATACGTCAGACCCAACCTTGGAATATGCGGCACCGGTGATCGGTCCTTATCGCGTCAAACATAAATCGAGGCAGCAGATAGTCCTGAGATATACACTTCATTAGGCTTTTAAAACTGGAAGACCCCTAAATTAGGTTAGATCATGTGTTTTTGGTTATGTTCGGAATTATTTACATTTTTGAGTGCGTGGGTGAAGCATTTACAGAGCACCGAGTCGACCCGGGCTCCCAACACTTAAATGGATGCATCCTTTTAGGGTCGCCCCGGGCCCGCCGGGTACCCAGACCCGTATAAGATATAGAGTGGGAGAGC
>WNGS01002557.1:22427-35350 GCA_020271785.1 Procambarus virginalis
TCCCTGGTCCCTACTGCCTCTACCCCAGGGACACCCAGCCGCTCCCTGGTCCCTACCGCCTCTACCCCAGGGACACCCAGCCGCTCCCTGGTCCCTACTGCCTCTACCCCAGGGACACCCAGCCGCTCCCTGGTCCCTACCGCCTCTACCCCAGGACACCCAGCCGCTCCCTGGTCCCTACTGCCTCTACCCCAGGGACACCCAGCCGCTCCCTGGTCCCTACCGCCTCTACCCCAGGGACACCCAGCGTCCAAGTGATGTCAACTTGGCCAGAAGGACCCTTCCAGCTGGTGACATCTGTTGCTCCCAGGGTCACTGTGGGAGTTGTTGGTCCAGTTGGTGACATCTGTTGCTCCCATGGTCACTGTAGGAGTTGTTAGTCCAGCTGGTGACGTCTGGTGCTCCCATGGTCACTGTAGGAGTTGTTAGTCCAGCTGGTGACGTCTGGTGCTCCCATGGTCACTGTAGGAGTTGTTAGTCCAGCTGGTGACGTCTGGTGCTCCCAGGGTCACTGTGGGAGTTGTTGGTCCAGCTGGTGACGTCTGGTGCTCCCAGGGTCACTGTGGGAGTTGTTGGTCCAGTTGGTGACGTCTGGTGCTCCCAGGGTCACTGTGGGAGTTGTTGGTCCAGTTGGTGACGTCTGGTGCTCCCAGGGTCACTGTGGGAGTTGTTGGTCCAGTTGGTGACGTCTGGTGCTCCCAGGGTCACTGTGGGAGTTGTTGGTCCAGTTGGTGACGTCTGGTGCTCCCAGGGTCACTGTGGGAGTTGTTGGTCCAGTTGGTGACGTCTGGTGCTCCCAGGGTCACTGCGGGAGTTGTTGGTCCAGTTGGTGACGTCTGGTGCTCCCAGGGTCACTGTGGGAGTTGTTGGTCCAGCTGGTGACGTCTGGTGCTCCCAGGGTGACTGTGGGAGTTGCTGGTCCAGCTGGTGACGTCTGGTGCTCCCAGGGTGACTGTGGGAGTTGTTGGTCCAGCTGGTGACGTCTGGTGCTCCCAGGGTGACTGTGGGAGTTGTTGGTCCAGCTGGTGACGTCTGGTGCTCCCAGGGTGACTATGGGAGTTGTTGGTCCAGCTGGTGACGTCTGGTGTACTACTCCCAGGGTCACTGTGGGAGTTGTTGGTCCAGCTGGTGACGTCTGGTGCTCCCAGGGTGACTGTGGGAGTTGTTGGTCCAGCTGGTGACGTCTGGTGCTCCCAGGGTGACTGTGGGAGTTGTTGGTCCAGCTGGTGACGTCTGGTGCTCCCAGGGTGACTGTGGGAGTTGTTGGTCCAGCTGGTGACGTCTGGTGCTCCCAGGGTGACTGTGGGAGTTGTTGGTCCAGCTGGTGACGTCTGGTGCTCCCAGGGTGACTGTGGGAGTTGTTGGTCCAGCTGGTGACGTCTGGTGCTCCCAGGGTCACTGTGGGAGTTGTTGGTCCAGCTGGTGACGTCTGGTGCTCCCAGGGTGACTGTGGGAGTTGTTGGTCCAGCTGGTGACGTCTGGTGCTCCCAGGGTCACTGTGGGAGTTGTTGGTCCAGGTGGTGACGTCTGGTGCTCCCAGGGTCACTATGGGAGTTGTTGGTCCAGCTGGTGACGTCTGGTGCTCCCAGGGTGACTGTGGGAGTTGTTGGTCCAGCTGGTGACGTCTGGTGCTCCCAGGGTCACTATGGGAGTTGTTGGTCCAGCTGGTGACGTCTGGTGCTCCCAGGGTGACTGTGGGAGTTGTTGGTCCAGCTGGTGACGTCTGGTACTCCCAGGGTCACTGTGGGAGACGTTGCTGGTCCAGTAAGAGTGACGTAGTTCATCCTCCCACAACAACACCATTAACGACCAAACAACATGGGAGACACAACCTGCTGAATTATTTTGTGAACAGAAACCTATATTATTATCAATTGGCATTAGTCTGTTATTATTATTATTATTATTATTATTATTATTATTATTATTATTATTATTATTATTATTATTATTATTATTACACAGAGAGTAATCACACTAACGTGACTACTTCAATGAGAACATCCGTAGGACCATTGATGAAGGTTCGAACCCGTGCGGTGGGTGTTCCCAGACACACGCTTCTAGCCACTAGACACTAATTAGAAGGATTACAACCTGGTGATCTACTGAACACATGAGGGTTTAATGAGGCTTCAACCGAAACCGGAACAGGATTTCTACACACTCCCCCTTCCCTTCCCCCCCCCTGCACTCTGGCTCTGTCACTTGGACTTGTTCTACCTGTGACTCTCGTCTCTCACAGAGAGTAATGACGCTACTCTCTGTGATTACTGTCTGACTATTGAGAGTGCGGCGTCAGAGGGAGAACAGTCCTAGATGACAGAGCCAGAGTGCATGGGGGGGGGGGGGGGAAGGTGCTTATGTGAACATCGTGGTCCGGCTTCAAGAGAACCCTCAGTAAACCCTCGTGTGTTCAGGAGAACTCCAGGTTGTAATCCTTATACCAGGTACCTTATACGGACCTCATCCTCCGGCCGGTGTTCCCTGACAACACTCAACCCAGCCCGTTCTCGCCAACGTTCCCAACGTCAAGAAACTGACGTACTAAAGGGTCTTATCCTAAACAACCCGAGGACCCACGAACAGAAAGAGCAGAAAACGGAGCATTATGTCAATTTCGCGAGCAGCTCCCATTTTCTAATTCCGACAGTTTTTGGCTTTAGGTAAAGTACAGGTGAGAGGAGCGAGGTGCTACTGGGAGACGGGTTGGTCAACCACAGAGACCAGTGTGGCCTCTACCACAGAGACCAGTGTGGCCTCTACCACAGAGACCAGTGTGGCCTCTACCACAGAGACCAGTGTGGCCTCTACCACAGAGACCAGTGTGGCCTCTACCACAGAGACCAGTGTGGCCTCTACCACAGAGACCAGTGTGGCCTCTACCACAGAGACCAGTGTGGCCTCTACCACAGAGACCAGTTTGGCCTCTACCACAGAGACCACACAGAGACCAGTGTGGCCTCTACCACAGAGACCAGTGTGTGGCCTCTACCACAGAGACCAGTGTGGCCTCTACCACAGAGACCAGTGTGTGGCCTCTACCACAGAGACCAGTGTGGCCTCTACCACAGAGACCAGTGTGGCCTCTACCACAGAGACCAGTGTGGCCTCTACCACAGAGACCAGTGTGGCCTCTACCACAGAGACCAGTGTGGCCTCTACCACAGAGACCAGTGTGGCCTCTACCACAGAGACCAGTGTGGCCTCTACCACAGAGACCAGTTTGGCCTCTACCACACAGAGACCAGTGTGGCCTCTACCACAGAGACCAGTGTGGCCTCTACCACAGAGACCAGTGTGGCCTCAACCACAGAGACCAGTGTGGCCTCAACCACAGAGACCAGTGTGGCCTCTACCACAGAGACCAGTGTGGCCTCAACCACAGAGACCAGTGTGGCCTCAACCACAGAGACCAGTGTGGCCTCAACCACAGAGACCAGTGTGGCCTCTACCACAGAGACCAGTGTGGCCTCTACCACAGAGACCAGTGTGGCCTCTACCACAGAGACCAGTGTGGCCTCTACCACAGAGACCAGTGTGGCCTCAACCACAGAGACCAGTGTGGCCTCAACCACAGAGACCAGTGTGGCCTCTACCACAGAGGCCAGTGTGGCCTCTACCACAGAGACCAGTGTGGCCTCAACCACAGAGACCAGTGTGGCCTCTACCACAGAGGCCAGTGTGGCCTCTACCACAGAGACCAGTGTGGCCTCTACCACAGAGACCAGTGTGGCCTCTACCACAGAGACCAGTGTGGCCTCTACCACAGAGACCAGTGTGGCCTCTACCACAGAGACCAGTGTGGCCTCTACCACAGAGACCAGTGTGGCCTCTACCACAGAGACCAGTGTGGCCTCTACCACAGAGACCAGTGCGGCCTCTACCACAGAGACCAGTGTGGCCTCTACCACAGAGACCAGTGCGGCCTCTACCACAGAGACCAGTGCGGCCTCTACCACAGAGACCAGTGTGGCCTCTACCACAGAGACCAGTGCGGCCTCTACCACAGAGACCAGTGCGGCCTCTACCACAGAGACCAGTGCGGCCTCTACCACAGAGACCAGTGCGGCCTCTACCACAGAGACCAGTGCGGCCTCTACCACAGAGACCAGTGCGGCCTCTACCACAGAGACCAGTGCGGCCTCTACCACAGAGACCAGTGCGGCCTCTACCACAGAGACCAGTGCGGCCTCTACCACAGAGACCAGTGCGGCCTCTACCACAGAGACCAGTGCGGCCTCTACCACAGAGACCAGTGCGGCCTCTACCACAGAGACCAGTGCGGCCTCTACCACAGAGACCAGTGCGGCCTCTACCACAGAGACCAGTGCGGCCTCTACCACAGAGACCAGTGCGGCCTCTACCACAGAGACCAGTGCGGCCTCTACCACAGAGACCAGTGCGGCCTCTACCACAGAGACCAGTGCGGCCTCTACCACAGAGACCAGTGCGGCCTCTACCACAGAGACCAGTGCGGCCTCTACCACAGAGACCAGTGCGGCCTCTACCACAGAGACCAGTGCGGCCTCTACCACAGAGACCAGTGCGGCCTCTACCACAGAGACCAGTGCGGCCTCTACCACAGAGACCAGTGCGGCCTCTACCACAGAGACCAGTGCGGCCTCTACCACAGAGACCAGTGCGGCCTCTACCACAGAGACCAGTGCGGCCTCTACCACAGAGACCAGTGCGGCCTCTACCACAGAGACCAGTGCGGCCTCTACCACAGAGACCAGTGCGGCCTCTACCACAGAGACCAGTGCGGCCTCTACCACAGAGACCAGTGCGGCCTCTACCACAGAGACCAGTGCGGCCTCTACCACAGAGACCAGTGCGGCCTCTACCACAGAGACCAGTGCGGCCTCTACCACAGAGACCAGTGCGGCCTCTACCACAGAGACCAGTGCGGCCTCTACCACAGAGACCAGTGCGGCCTCTACCACAGAGACCAGTGCGGCCTCTACCACAGAGACCAGTGCGGCCTCTACCACAGAGACCAGTGCGGCCTCTACCACAGAGACCAGTGCGGCCTCTACCACAGAGACCAGTGCGGCCTCTACCACAGAGACCAGTGCGGCCTCTACCACAGAGACCAGTGCGGCCTCTACCACAGAGACCAGTGCGGCCTCTACCACAGAGACCAGTGCGGCCTCTACCACAGAGACCAGTGCGGCCTCTACCACAGAGACCAGTGCGGCCTCTACCACAGAGACCAGTGCGGCCTCTACCACAGAGACCAGTGCGGCCTCTACCACAGAGACCAGTGCGGCCTCTACCACAGAGACCAGTGCGGCCTCTACCACAGAGACCAGTGCGGCCTCTACCACAGAGACCAGTGCGGCCTCTACCACAGAGACCAGTGCGGCCTCTACCACAGAGACCAGTGCGGCCTCTACCACAGAGACCAGTGCGGCCTCTACCACAGAGACCAGTGCGGCCTCTACCACAGAGACCAGTGCGGCCTCTACCACAGAGACCAGTGCGGCCTCTACCACAGAGACCAGTGCGGCCTCTACCACAGAGACCAGTGCGGCCTCTACCACAGAGACCAGTGCGGCCTCTACCACAGAGACCAGTGCGGCCTCTACCACAGAGACCAGTGCGGCCTCTACCACAGAGACCAGTGCGGCCTCTACCACAGAGACCAGTGCGGCCTCTACCACAGAGACCAGTGCGGCCTCTACCACAGAGACCAGTGCGGCCTCTACCACAGAGACCAGTGCGGCCTCTACCACAGAGACCAGTGCGGCCTCTACCACAGAGACCAGTGCGGCCTCTACCACAGAGACCAGTGCGGCCTCTACCACAGAGACCAGTGCGGCCTCTACCACAGAGACCAGTGTGGCCTCTACCACAGAGACCAGTGCGGCCTCTACCACAGAGACCAGTGTGGCCTCTACCACAGAGACCAGTGTGGCCTCTACCACAGAGACCAGTGTGGCCTCTACCACAGAGACCAGTGTGGCCTCTACCACAGAGACCAGTGTGGCCTCTACCACAGAGACCAGTGTGGCCTCTACCACAGAGACCAGTGTGGCCTCTACCACAGAGACCAGTGTGGCCTCTACCACAGAGACCAGTGTGGCCTCTACCACAGAGACCAGTGTGGCCTCTACCACAGAGACCAGTGTGGCCTCTACCACAGAGACCAGTGTGGCCTCTACCACAGAGACCAGTGCGGCCTCTACCACAGAGACCAGTGTGGCCTCTACCACAGAGACCAGTGTGGCCTCTACCACAGAGACCAGTGTGGCCTCTACCACAGAGACTAGTGTGGCCTCTACCACAGAGACCAGTGTGGCCTCTACCACAGAGACCAGTGTGGCCTCTACCACAGAGACCAGTGTGGCCTCAACCTTCAGGACTGGTGAACAGTCTCAACACTAACACTGGACAAAGGATCCAATACTCACATACTGTGTCTTACACTGGCAAGTGATTGTCAGAGATTGTAGAGGAGCTTATCACTGAGGCTCTTTATAAGAGTGAACAAACTCTGACGTGTGTGTCACGCCCTAGTTATGGGTGACCGCGTGTGACTGACGTGTGACCTTCTATACTGTAGTGCCAAGCATTTAGACCAGTTATTTGCGCATGAGAGAATGTAACGGGGGGTGTGGGGGAGGAAATAGGATAACGAGTAGGTAGGAAGTGAGTAGGAGAAGTAGAAGAGGCAGAAGGGTAGATTGGTAGAAGAAGTAGATAGTAGAAGTAGAAGAGTAGATAGTAGAAGAAGAAATTGCTGCCACCATCGATTCTAGACCATTACATACAAGACAAGGAATGGAACTTGTCTGTATCACACTGTTCTCAAAGATGTTATCAAGAGGTCATTATTAGTATGTTCCATCTGTATCATGTACTCATTAAAATCATGAACCCAGTAACCGTAAAGGCTTTCTCACCTCAACTTAAAAACTCTAGGGAACAAAGTTAAAGACAATAAAATAATAAATTCAATTATATTTCACATGATAAGTATCATAATTTAAGCAATTCAACTAAAATGTTAAAGATTAATATTCAAATTGAGTCATCATCCAAGAATTTGAGCACCCTACAACTGTCTGCCCCTGATCATCACACAACACTTGTA
This sequence comes from Procambarus virginalis, assembly GCA_020271785.1. Classification (NCBI taxonomy): domain Eukaryota; kingdom Metazoa; phylum Arthropoda; class Malacostraca; order Decapoda; family Cambaridae; genus Procambarus; species Procambarus virginalis. The sequence goes on from WNGS01002557.1 coordinate 29,527, forward strand.
AACACGACTAAGTCACCTTTCATGCTCAACTCACCAAGTGTCTGAGTCTACGTTGAATAGAGAGAGAGGGGGGGGGGGGAGTCTGCAGTTGTCAGGCAGCGTCACCCCCCCCCCCCGTCCGGGGACAGCCTATCTCAACGGCTGGCTTCTGCTCTGCTAGCTGTTCACTTATTGCTCCTCTTATTATCCTCCGAATTGATAGCTCTCCGAGTATATATTGGGAAACCTAGTAGCTAACTCCGCCCACAAGTAGATAGCCTCAGGCACTCTACCAAGCCACTCCTTAAACGTCGTCATGTTTGAAGGCCAATTATCCGATTAGCGGAAGCAAGGTGAAATTCTCATGGCTGACCTCTGGTCAACTTGAGGTCATTAACGCTTAGAGGTGTGAGATTCAGGCCGACAAGCTGTTGCCTCTCAAATCCTTGTCTATGACTCACGAACTATACGTATATATTAAATAAAACTAAACCAAACACCTTTACGGTGTTACATCAAGTCCACTACGGGCTCACCTTAGCCCGTGCTGCTTGGAGCGTTTTGTTCCCAGTGGCTGAATCTTAATCAAAAGCATGAGCTCAGTGGACCAGACTGGTCTGGCGAGTGGCCCCATTGGCTCCTGTGATCAAGAAACAGTAACTACAATTTTTTTAATTCAGCGCTTACTTTTGTTTTTAATTAACGCATCTTTCCATCATAGGCGATGACGGCTCTGGGTCATACAGGGGGTCCAGTCACGGTGGAATGTCTGGTCCTCCAGACGCCACTCACCTCAGAACACTGACGACCAACACGGGGATGTCCACTCCACCCACCTCAGAACACTGTCCAACACGTGGATGTTGACTCCACCCACCTCAGAACACTAACCAACACGAGGATGTCCACTCCACCCACCTCAGAACACTGTCCAACACGTGGATGTTGACTCCACCCACCTCAGAACACTAACCAACACGAGGATGTCCACTCCACCCACCTCAGAACACTGTCCAACACGTGGATGTCCACTCCACCCACCTCAGAACACTAACCAACACGAGGATGTCCACTCCACCCACCTCAGAACACTGTCCAACACGTGGATGTCCACTCCACCCACCTCAGAACACTGACCAACACGAGGATGTCCACTCCACCCACCTCAGAACACTGACCAACACGGGGATGTCCACTCCACCCACCTCAGCACACTGACCAACACGAGGATGTCCACTCCATCCACCTCAGAACACAGACCAACACGTGGATGTCCACTCCACCCACCTCAGAACACTGACCAACACGGGGATGTCCCCTTCACCCACCTCAGAACACAGACCAACACGTGGATGTCCACTCCACCCACCTCAGAACACTAACCAACACGAGGATGTCCACTCCACCCACCTCAGAACACTCCAACACGTGGATGTCCACTCCACCCACCTCAGAACACTGTCCAACACGGGGATGTCCACTCCACCCACCTCAGAACACTGTCCAACACGGGGATGTCCACTCCACCCACCTCAGAACACTGTCCAACACGGGGATGTCCACTCCACCCACCTCAGAACACTGTCCAACACGGGATGTCCACTCCACCCACCTCAGAACACTGACCAACACGGGGATGTCGACTCCACCCACCTCAGAACACTGTCCAACACGAGGATGTCCACTCCACCCACCTCAGAACACTGACCAACACGTGGATGTCCACTCCACCCACCTCAGCGCATCACTTCCTTACAAGTGACACAACACGTCACTCAACTAACAACAGTGACACNAGGACAGGTATACAGAGAATGAAAAAGAGGTGTGTGAACTCAACAAGAGGTTCCAGGAGGTCTTCAAAATAGAACAAGGTGAGGTCACTGTGCTAGGAGAAAGGGAGGTAAACCAGACGGCCTTGGAAGGGTTCAAAATTACGAGAGATGAGGTCAACCCTGCAAACACAAACCGAAACTGTCTCTATTTTCTGCTTATTACAACTTGTAATAAAGTTGTTACATCTTGGCTTAACGTGTTTATGACGTATTAGAACGTTGTTACAACTTGCTATATTGGTTGTTATAACTGGTTAGGTGTTAAAACCTGCTCGAACGTTGTACCAACGTCGTAGTTTCGGTGTGTTGTTTGGCGGGAAGAGACACCTGTTGGATCTGGATGTGAGAAAGGCTGTTGGTCCAGACGGGATCTCGCCATGGGTACTGAAAGAGTGCGCAGAGGCACTTTGCTTGCCACTCTCCATAGTGTATAGTAGGTCACTGGAGACCTACCAGAAATATGGAAGACGGCTAATGTGGTTCCAATATACAAAAAGGGCGACAGACAAGAGGCACTGAACTACAGCCAGTGTCCTTGACTTGAATACCATGCAAGGTGATGGAGAAGATCGTGAGAAAAAAGCCTAGTAACACATCTGGAGAGAAGGGACTTCGTGATAAATCGCCAACATAGGTTCAGGGAGGGTAAATCTTGCCTGACTGGCTTAATAGAATTCTACAACCAGGTGACAAAGATTAAGGAAGAAAGAGAAGGCTGGACGAACAGCATTTTCTTGGACAGTCGGAATGCCTTTGACACAATACTGCATAAGAGGTTGGTACATAAGCTGGAGAGACAGGCAGGAGTGACTGGTAAGGTGCTCCAGTGGATAAGGGAGTACCGAAGCAATAGGAAGCAGAGAGTTACAGTGAGGGGCGAGACCTCAGATTGGCGTGAAATCACCAGTGGAGTCCCACAGGGCTCTGTACTCGGTCCTATCCTGTTTCTAATATACGTAAATGATCTCCCAGAGGGTATAGACTCATTCCTCTCAATGTTTGCTGACGATGTCAAAAATATGAGAAGGATTCAGACAGAGAAGGACTGCTTGAGGCTTCAAGAAGACCTAGAAAAACTGAAGGAATGGTGGATCAAGTGGTTTTAGAGTTTAACCAAAGTAAATGTAATGTAATGAAGATAGGTGTAGGGAACAGGGGATATGGTTTCCTGCTCCCTACACCTACCCTGCTCCCTACACCAAATGATACAAGGTATCATTTGGGAGATGAAATTCTTCAAGAGTCAGAGAGAAAGACTTGGGGGTTGATATCACGCCAGACCTGTCCCCTGAAGCTCATATCAAAAGGATAACATCACCGGCATACGCCAGGTTGGCCAACATAAGAACGGCATTTAGAAACTTGTGTAAGGAATCATTCAGAACTTTGTATACCATATATGTCAGACCAATGCTGGAGTATGCAGCTCCAGCATGGCGTTCATATCTAGTTGTGGGGAAATCTGGCTCGAGAATATTAATAATAATAAAAATGAATTTCAATAATATCGAAGGACCATTCCCTTTAAAGGAGAAATAAAATTGGAGAACCAATGCCTATGGATCTCTTGAATAATTGCTCGTGAAAATATTAAAGCAATAATGGACTGTAGAATAATGATTAAATTATAGAGCCAAATCCCTCCTCACTCTTTGGGGGGTTAATTAGTAAATAAAAATTAAAGTAATTCAATAATCATAAGAAGTTAATACACTTCCTTTAAAAATATTAAGATGTTAATAGGCATCAGTTAATAAGATATTGAAATATTAATGCATATCGATTAATAAATTACATATATAATTAATATACTAATAGATGAAAATTAATTGACTCAATAATAAAGACTACTACTACAATATATATGATCGGAATTATCTCAGCTGTTAATGAGGAACGTAGCTCGCGTCCAGCCTCTACAACATGTTGAACCCAACCCTGAGATTGTAATCTGTGGAACACGTGAACATGGAGACAGTCACACGCCTCCTCAGGTGAAATACACCACCCTGAAATGTAACACTTCTATAATTTCAACTCCAAACTTGTATTCACGCATTTAAACGCAAGATCTAAAATAATTGGAGGAGTAGAAGCAGCACTCACATGGATGTTAGAGTAACGCCTGCACCATCACGACAGGGTACCAACATTTACGTATCAAATAGGCCTAACTGAGTACTAACCCGCCAAACACACACCGAAACTACGACGTTAGTACAACGTTCGAACGAGTTTTAACGCCTCCTAACCAGTTATAACAACCAATATAGGTAGTTGTAACAACGTTCTAATACGTCATAAACACGTTAAGCCAAGATGTAACAACTTTATTACAAGTTGTAACAAGCGGAAAATAGAGAGAGTTTCGGTTTGTGTTTCCAGGGAAGAGGTCATAGATTCCTTGCCGAACTTGGTGTCTGTGATCTGGGTAAGCTGCGTCCTCGATCTCATGTCCTGGGAAGTACGGATGCTTGCAGAATTGTAAGATTATTGTCGGGTCGCTTCGGAACTCCTTGCTGCAGCTGGTGAAAAATGGCGAGTCTCCTTCCTCTCGGGTGACGCATGCACAATAGCTCCTGCGCTGGGATCCCGAGTATAAATTAGAATATTCATTTAATATTGAAAATGGAAGGAAATAGGTATGATGAATATTTATGTCATTAATAAATGTATTAGACGATAACATATTTTCCTCGTATTGAATGTCAGTTAATTTAGATTACGTTAAATAAACGAGAAAGAGTTAGAGTGGAAAATATTTCTTATAATAGTTTCACTGGAACAGCTAATCTAGCTGAATAAATTAATTCCAGTAAACGGTAATATACTAAATAAAGGTAAACGTATTAAATCAAGCGATTATCCCTCATAATAAAGGAAGGTAAATTAGGCAGGATTCTACTCGATTCCATAATATGTGTCAAATATTGCCTGTGCCTAGCTGGCTGACGCGAACACTGCGTGTATACTTTTGGAACTTTTGGCAGAATTACGTCGCAGAATAATATGAACTAATGTTATTACACTACTGGTTAGTAGTATCAGTAAATAATATACTGGTTAGTACAGAATCTTCTTATAATACAATAGTAGGTGATTAGTGTTGGAAATTTCCAAACACTAGTCAAGCATAAGACCTAAACTGGAGAAGGTTACAAAGGTTTTGCCACCAGACTAGTACCCGAGCTTGAGAGGGTATGAACTACGAGGAGAACTACGGGAATTAACCTCACGTCGCGAGAAGGAGAGAAGAGTTGAGGGGGGACCGATCACCACATGCAAGATTCTCAAAGGAATTGATAGGGTAGATAAGGACAGGACTATTTAACACAAGGTGGCACACGCACACTAGGAAACACATGGAGGTGGAAAATTGGAGCGCTGCACATGAGCCACAAGAGATATTAGAAGGACTTTTTTTTAGTGTCAGCGTGGTTGGCAAATGGACCATGCATAGGAAGTGATGTGGTGGAGACAGACTCCATACACAGTTTCAAATGTGATATGATAAGCCATAGGCTCAGGAACCTGTACACCAATTGATTGACGGTTGAGAGGCGGGACCAAAGAGCCAGAGACTCAACCCCCGCAAGCCAACTAGGATGAGTACAAATAGGCGAGTACAGGACACACACACAACACTACACACACAGCACTTTCTGACCTCACTGCAGGTCAAATTATCACATCACACACATCAAGGACACCCCCGTTCAGTACCCCTCCCCTCAACCCCCAAATCCCATCCAGCCCTCATCCCCTCCATAAAGCCCCCAAACCCACCCAGCCCTCATTATCCCTACAACCCCCAACCCAAAAACCCACCCAGGCCCCAACCCCCACCCCCAAAACCTACCAGTCCCTCTAAACACCCTACCCCTCCATCTGCCCTCTCCTTCCATGTGACCCCCCACCCTTGCGAGGGGGCTGGGAGGTTCCTCCCACCCCCTCTATCCTCCCCCTCCCGACCTCTCAACCTTTAGCTGACTCCCAACCCCTTACGCTAT
>WNGS01002557.1:49368-58268 GCA_020271785.1 Procambarus virginalis
TCTACCAGAGTGTTTGCTACCCCTGTGAATGATTGTTTGAAACCCCTGTCAGCGTGTTGCTTAAGCCCTCTGCCAGTGAGTATCTGGAGAGCAAAGGAAGGGTGTAGACACATCGTGATACTGTGTGAATTGACGGGTCCATGTAGAAGGTGAACTCTTTAGTGTTTGCCAGAGGACAACGTGTACCTGGTATGTGGGTTCACTTGTGCATGATGAACACTGTCGTTGTGTTGTGCCCTGAGTGAAAGAGACAGTTGTACCTAAGTGTAGTAATAATCTAGTTATATATGTATATTTAATGGTGAAGGTGTGAATATATTGAAGCAAATTGTGTCTGCTTATCCCCCCTTTATTTATGTATTGTACTACTGCTTGAAATAGTTAGTTTCTTGAAAGCTTACTACAGACTTGGGGTCGATTATATAAAAGAGGTTATATCATCCAGAACCCCGGTTACTGGCCCAAAGTGGCCGTAACAATGGATTTCTCATCACTTTCAGGGGCAGCTAAGCTTGAACATCTGTCTATGAGGGTAAAATTTGAACATAAGCACAAAAAGCTACGAAACATTCAGAATCACTACTTGCCATTGATAATTCATGCCTTTCCAGAGAGGCTTTTCTTGTTGCTGTCAGGGACGGCTTTTCTGTGTTCCTACACACCTGCAGAAGGAACTGTTGTTGATCTTCAACACGTGTGTGAGTAGTCCACTAAATTCCTGAATTTGGGCCACTCACGTTTTTCATGGTCGGTCACTTGTGTAGATTACACAGACTGACTAGTGGCTTTATTATAGCCATCTCATTATTCCTAAGTCTCTGGGTCTGCTTTCAGGAAACTGGCAGGAAGAATCATCAATTATGAAAGCACTCGACTTCTCTTTGCGACAAGGACTTCTAAAACACGTCTCAATGTTGTGCAGGTCAACTCTGGGACGCTCCTGTGGCTCTTCATGGTCTTCGTCCTCCACAGCGACGACCACTAGCGGTGTATCTTGAGGTTATCTTGAGATGATTTTGGGGCTTTAGTGTCCCCGCGGCCCGGTCCTCGACCAGGCCTCCACCCCCAGGAAGCAGCCCGTGACAGCTGACTAACACCCAGGTACCTATTTTACTGGTAGGTAACAGGGGCATAGGGTGAAAGAAACTCTGCCCATTGTTTCTCGCCGGCGCCCGGGATCGAACCCGGGACCACAGGATCACAAGTGTCCAGTGTGCTGTCCGCTCGGCCGGCCGGCTCTTGGTAACCTCCTGGTGTAGGTAATAGTCAGCTCATCTGATACTTATCACAGATGACCAGCTAGTTTTGTGGTTGCTGCCTTGGAAATAGCTTGGTTTCCATATTAATTCCCCACCAGCGACTTCAAGAAAAGTTGAACTTTATTTGTGGCCCAGGCTGCAATAGAGGATCTTATCCAGGCTCTTAAGCAAAGACGAATGGTGAAGGTGACCGTCTCTCACTGACCTATAAACTGTTCTTTGCTGGTGAGCTTCAATCTATCTCTGAATAGCCAAACTTTCAGACCGTCGGTGACTTTCGACATCCACCGTGGACGGTGGATAGGTCTTTAAGCCTTAAAATGAATTCTTCTTACCCGGAACTGTTTTATTGTTAGCTTCAGAAAGTTTTTTTTCTGAATGAAATCCAGAGCATCATCCTTCTTCAGAACTCGCTTCACAATCAAGTTTATCTGTGGACATTTCCAAAGCCTTCAAATTCAGGCCTTTCTAATGGTCCTGGAATCGCATAAAGAGTAATACGTATGGTCCAGAAAACTGTCCCACGCATGTCATGAACACAGAGTTAATCATAATTTGAAGAACATGGAGGCGAAGAGTCAGAAACGGAAGATTGGTACCAAGTTCTTGCTCATATAACACTCGCGCTCCTCCTAACCTGCCTGTGTTTAAACTTGTCTCAAAAACTCATAGCTCGAACAAAGTCCTCGAAGGCCCATATCTTCAAGGCATTTATCACAGCATATTCTTGAGTTTGAATACTTCCTGATGTTAAGTTGTCAACAGTCAGAAGTTGAGATACTCCAACTCTGGACACAAGTACTGGAAGGCGGTCAACTAATTTTGACCAATGAGGCCAGGAAACAAGTGCCCATCCCAATGGACTATTATGGCATATCAGCACCTCAGTTCAGTCTTCAAATCGTGTGCCTTATTTTTTCGAAGTTTTTGTCAGAAATAGATAACCTACTCAATGCCAGCTCATCCACATCACCCCAAAGACTATGGACAATTACAGTGACAATCAGCAGTGCCTTTTGTCCCTTATTTTGTTCTGTCCAAAGGAGAAGTTAAAGATGGTGTCACAGCGGACATACTTTCAATTTATGACAAGGTGGAGTTCCTGCAAGCGCTCGCCCATACCTCTCAGTTTCCAACTTATCTGTAGATTCACAATTGCAGCTGTTAGTAGAGGCTAGTGCATCAATGGTGACCCTGGTCTTGCATCAATGGTGACCCTGGTCGTGCATCAATGGTGACCCTGGTCTTGCATCAATGGTGACCCTGGTCTTGCATCAATGGTGACCCTGGTCGTGCATCAATGGTGACCCTGGTCGTGCATCAATGGTGACCATGGTCGTGCATCAATGGTGACCCTGGTCTTGCATCAATGGTGACCCTGGTCGTGCATCAATGGTGACCATGGTCGTGCATCAATGGTGACCCTGGTCGTGCATCAATGGTGACCCTGGTCGTGCATCAATGGTGACCCTGGTCGTGCATCAATGGTGACCCTGGTCGTGCATCAATGGTGACCCTGGTCTTGCATCAATGGTGACCCTGGTCTTGCATCAATGGTGACCCTGGTCTTGCATCAATGGTGACCCTGGTGATGCATCAATGGTGACCCTGGTCTTGCATCAATGGTGACCCTGGTCTTGCATCAATGGTGACCCTGGTCTTGCATCAATGGTGACCCTGGTCGTGCATCAATGGTGACCCTGGTCGTGCATCAATGGTGACCCTGGTCTTGCATCAATGGTGACCCTGGTGCATCAATGGTGACCCTGGTCTTGCATCAATGGTGACCCTGGTCGTGCATCAATGGTGACCCTGGTCGTGCATCAATGGTGACCCTGGTGATGCATCAATGGTGACCCTGGTCGTGCATCAATGGTGACCCTGGTCTTGCATCAATGGTGACCCTGGTGATGCATCAATGGTGACCCTGGTGATGCATCAATGGTGACCCTGGTCTTGCATCAATGGTGACCCTGGTCTTGCATCAATGGTGACCCTGGTCTTGCATCAATGGTGACCCTGGTCTTGCATCAATGGTGACCCTGGTGATGCATCAATGGTGACCCTGGTCTTGCATCAATGGTGACCCTGGTCGTGCATCAATGGTGACCCTGGTGATGCATCAATGGTGACCCCTGGTCGTGCATCAATGGTGACCCTGGTGATGCATCAATGGTGACCCTGGTCTTGCATCAATGGTGACCCTGGTGATGCATCAATGGTGACCCTGGTGATGCACCAATGGTGACCCTGGTGATGCATCAATGGTGACCCTGGTCGTGCATCAATGGTGACCCTGGTGATGCATCAATAGTGACCCTGGTCGTGCATCAATGGTGACCCTGGTCGTGCATCAATGGTGACCCTGGTCGTGCATCAATGGTGACCCTGGTGATGCATCAATGGTGACCCTAGTGATGCATCAATGGTGACCCTGGTGATGCATCAATGGTGACCCTGGTGATGCATCAATGGTGACCCTGGTCGTGCATCAATGGTGACCCTGGTCGTGCATCAATGGTGACCCTGGTGATGCATCAATGGTGACCCTGGTCGTGCATCAATGGTGACCCTGGTCGTGCATCAATGGTGACCCTGGTCGTGCATCAATGGTGACCCTGGTCGTGCATCAATGGTGACCCTGGTGATGCATCAATGGTGACCCTGGTCGTGCATCAATGGTGACCCTGGTCGTGCATCAATGGTGACCCTGGTCGTGCATCAATGGTGACCCTGGTCTTGCATCAATGGTGACCCTGGTCGTGCATCAATGGTGACCCTGGTCGTGCATCAATGGTGACCCTGGTCTTGCATCAATGGTGACCCTGGTCGTGCATCAATGGTGACCCTGGTCTTGCATCAATGGTGACCCTGGTCGTGCATCAATGGTGACCCTGGTCGTGCATCAATGGTGACCCTGGTCGTGCATCAATGGTGACCCTGGTCGTGCATCAATGGTGACCCTGGTCTTGCATCAATGGTGACCCTGGTCGTGCATCAATGGTGACCCTGGTCTTGCATCAATGGTGACCCTGGTCGTGCATCAATGGTGACCCTGGTCGTGCATCAATGGTGACCCTGGTCTTGCATCAATGGTGACCCTGGTCGTGCATCAATAGTGACCATGGTCGTGCATCAATGGTGACCCTGGTCGTGGGTCTCTGGTCCAAGGAGAGTCCTTGCAGCATTCTGAATCATTCTTATAGTTTCGCTTTTCCTTCTGACGAATCTTGGTGTCCAGGCCAGCGACGGTGCCAGGCCAGCCACGGTGCCAGGCCAGCCACGGTGCCAGGCCAGCCACGGTGCCAGGCCAGCCACGGTGCCAGGCCAGCCACGGTGCCAGGCCAGCCACGGTGCCAGGCCAGCCACGGTGCCAGGCCAGCCACGGTGCCAGGCCAGCCACGGTGCCAGGCCAGCCACGGTGCCAGGCCAGCCACGGTGCCAGGCCAGCCACGGTGCCAGGCCAGCCACGGTGCCAGGCCAGCCACGGTGCCAGGCCAGCCACGGTGCCAGGCCAGCCACGGTGCCAGGCCAGCCACGGTGCCAGACCAGCCACGGTGCCAGACCAGCCATGGTGCCAGGCCAGCCACGGTGCCAGGCCAGCCACGGTGCCAGACCAGCCATGGTGCCAGGCCAGCCACGGTGCCAGGCCAGCCATGGTGCCAGGCCAGCCACGGTGCCAGGCCAGCCACGGTGCCAGGCCAGCGACGGTGCCAGGCCAGTCACGGTGCCAGGCCAGCCATGGTGCCAGGCCAGCCACGGTGCCAGGCCAGCCACGGTGCCAGGCCAGCCACGGTGCCAGACCAGCCATGGTAGCAGGCTAGCCATGGTACCAAGCAAGTCATGGTGCCATGCCAGCCATGCCAGGGGAGCCGGTTGGCCGAGCGGACAGCACCCTGGACTTGTGGTCCTGTGGTGACGGGTTCGATCCCGGGCGCCGGCGAGAAACAATGGGCAGAGTTTCTTTCACCCTATGCCCCTGTTACCTAGCAGTAAAATAGGTACCTAGGTGTTAGTCAGCTGTCACGGGCTGCTTCCTGGGGGTGGAGGCCTGGTCTAGGACCGGGCCGCGGGGACACTAAAGCCCCGAAACCATCTCAAGATATCCTCAAGATAAGATGGTGCCAGGCCAGCCATGGTGCCAGGCCAGCCATGGTGCCATGGTCAACCACAATACTGTACACTAACACCTGGGTCAACCACAGTATCAACACGGCCAATATATAACACCCCGTAAACACATACTAACCTAAAAGAATACAATACGCCTCAGGAACATACACACATGTTTACTACACAAAAGTATAGTAGATACATTATATTATGAACATATACACAACATTGAGTACCGCGCCACCAACTTCCACCTGTCACAGTTGGTAACTGTGACAGACACAAGGGCAGGGTTATGACAGTAGCGCCCAGGAGCCAAACACGCTGTTAACAATTGCTAACAACACAGTAACTGTTTGGCTGGGTCATAACAGAGAGAGAGAGAGAGTGTCGGAAAATCCGACACCATTTAATAATAATACATGCAATTTGCAGATAATATTGCTGCTGTGTTGTATACACAAGTTACCCTTAGAAAATGTAGCTTGTAGTGGAATTTTCCGTCAATAGAAAACGGGATATCATTGCCACATAGTACTATAAATTCACCAGCTATTCTGTTGGGAATTATTCATAAATACATTAGTCGATGGACTTTTAATATCATAAAAAACATCTCATTTGAATTAACTTAATTATCAGTATCAAAATAAAGTAAATGTGATCCTTCTATCACTTATTGACATTGGACAAGGAGAGCCAAGGCGTCAGTGGTGAGTAGAGGGGCAGCCATTGTTAAGACCAGAGGCGCACGGGAGCAAATTCAGCTCCTATAATTTCTCTTGGACGAAGTGTTATGGAGATCATAGTGTTCTACCATCATCAACACGCTGTCAACATAAACAAGGGAAGTGTCCTACCGAAACCCGTTTATCTAATCATTTCTGGCCAGTTAATGTTAGGTAGATAAGGGTGAACCGGTTAGGATGCGAACCAGCCTCCTAATAAAGGTAATTAAGCCTTGGTCCTTATTATTTAATATACAGTGTTTTCTCTGATACAGCTGTCATATATTAGGATTCCGGCTTCACAGCTAGTGCCCTTTGACAGGAACCAGAAGAGGAAGCAAGTCTTGGTACATCAGTTACTATGGGTGATGGAAGCTAGCCTCACACGAGGATAATTTGGTGTCTACATGCTAGTTATATCTGGTGGACTAAGCATGCTGTACAATAAAGTAAGGCACCTCCAATTTATATACTTATATATGTAGTTAATACTGTAGTTTGATTGGCTGCATATATATAAATTTAATATAAACCCCCCCTAATGTGTAAGGATCGATTTGTGAGATTATTGCAGAAATACAGTCCACTTAACTTCATACAAATTGCTATCGAAATATATAAATTAACGTAATATAAATTCTATATAATTCATATAAATTAAATATAAATCTCACAGGTCGGTTCTCACAGAGAGAGTGTGTGTGTGTTTGTGTGTGTGTGTGCAAAAAAAAGTTAATTGACAGTAGAGAGACGGGCCGAAAGAGCCAGAGCTCAACCCCTGCAAGCACAACTAGGTGAATACATACACAGCTAAGCACAGTTTAGCTAAGGGAGCTAAACCTCACGTCCTTGGAAAACAGAAGAGTAAGGAGAGACATGATAACCACCTACAAAATTCTCAGGGAAATTGGCAGGGTGAACAAAGGGAAACTCTTTAGCACGGGTGGAACACGAGCAAGGGGACACAGGTGGAAACCTAATACCCAGATGAGCCACAGAGACGTTAGAAAGACCTTTTTCAGTGTCAGAGTAGTTAACAGGTGGAATGCATTAGGAAGTGATGTGGTGGAGGCTGACTCCATACACAGTTTCAAGTGTAGATATGATGGAGCCCAGTAGGCTCAGGAATCTGTACACCAGTTGATTGACAGTTGAGAGGCGGGACCAGTGAGCCAGAGGTCAATCCCCGAAAGCACAACTTGGTGAGTACAACTAGCTGAATTCACACACACACACACACACACACACAGGAACTTAGAGGAAATTAGAGGAAAACAGTCCAAGATATGATGGACCTAGTCATACAGAAATGCCAAGAGGCCGAAGAGAGATTTATACCAACAGTAAGGGAAAAAATAAGAAGGAATATAATAACCCATGGTTTAATAGACAGTGTCAGGAAGCAAAAATGGCCAGCAGGCGGGAGTGGAGGAAATACAGAAGACAAAGGACAGAGGACAACAGAATCAGATGCAACAGAGCTAGGAACGATTACATTAACATCAGACGGACATCGGAAAGGGACTATGAGAACGATATTGCAATCAAAGCGAAAAAACAACCTAAGCTACTACACAGTCATATAAGAAGAAAAATGTCAGTGAACGACCAAGTGACAAGACTAAGGAAGGCAGAGGGGACATATACTGAAAGTGACAAGGAAATCTGTGAGGCACTGAATGACAGTTTCCATGGAGTGTTCACTACCGAGCCCGAGCAGCTCCCATTGTTGGAAGGGGTTACCCTAGATGAAAGACTATCAGATATAGAGGTGACAGTAGAGGAGGTAATGAAACAGTTGACAACTCTAGATGCATCTAAAGCAGTAGGACCAGACAAAGTATCACCGTGGATACTAAAAGAAGCAGTGCAGGCCCTCAGCGTGTCTCTGGCAATGATCTTTAATGAGTCACTTATGTCGGGAGAATTGCCTAGTTGCTGGAAGAAGGCAAATGTCGTGCCGATCTTCAAGAAAGGCGATAGGGAGGAGGCACTCAACTATAGACCTGTATCACTGACAAGCATCCCCTGTAAAATACTGGAAAGAATAATTAGGCTACGACTGGTTGCACACCTGGAGAACATTAGGTTTGTGAACAAGCATCAACATGGGTTCTGGACAGGGAAATCGTGCCTAACAAACCTTCTGGAATTCTATGATAAAATAACGAGGATAAGACAGGACAGAGATGGTTGGGCAGACTGCATATTTCTGGACTGCCAAAAAGCCTTTGATACAGTACCGCACATGAGACTGCTATTCAAACTCGAGAGGCAGGCGGGGTAGGGGGAAAGGTCCTAGCATGGATAAGGAACTACCTAACAGGAAGGAGCCAAAGAGTTACGGTAAGGGGCGAGAAGTCGGACTGGCGAACAGTAACAAGTGGAGTACCACAAGGATCGGTGCTGGGACCAATTCTATTTCTTGTATATGTTAACGACATGTTTACGGGGGTAGAGTCCTACATGTCGATGTTTGCGGATGACGCAAAGTTGATGAGAAGAGTTGTGACAGATGAGGATTGCAGGATCCTCCAAGAGGACCTGAACAGGTTGCAGAGATGGTCAGAGAAATGGCTACTGGAATTCAACACGAGCAAATGTAAAGTTATGGAAATGGGACTAGGAGATAGGAGACCAAAGGGACAGTACACAATGAAGGGGAACAGCCTACCTGTGACGACGCGCGAAAGAGACCTGGGTGTGGACGTAACACCTAATCTATCTCCTGAGGCACATATAAATAGGATAACGACAGCAGCGTACTCTACACTGGCAAAGTTAGAACATCATTCAGAAA
>WNGS01002558.1:0-13528 GCA_020271785.1 Procambarus virginalis
TTATGCAGTTCAGTTTTGGTCGCCATATTATAGAATGGATATAAATACACTTGAACGTGTCCAGCGTAGGATGACTAAGTTAATTCCCCAAATTAGAAATCTTTCATATGAAGAAAGATTAACAAAGCTTAAGTTGCATTCACTGGAAAGGCGAAGAGTTAGGGGTGACATGATAGGGGTTTACAAGTGGATGAATGGACATAACAAAGGGGATATTAATAGGGTAATAAAAGTATCAACACAGGACAGAACGCGAAACAATGGGTATAAATTGGATAAGTTTAGATTTAGGAAAGACTTGGGTAAATACTGGTTCAGTAACAGGGTTGTTGATTTGTGGAACCAATTGCCGCATAACATTGTGGAGGTGGGGTCCCTCGATTGTTTCAAGCATGGGTTGGACATGTATATGAGTGGGATTGGGTGGTTATAAATAGGAGCTGCCTCGAATGGGCCAATAGGCCTTCTGCAGTTGCCTTTGTTCTTATGTTCTTATGTTCTTATGTTTTAATGGACCTATCCTTTCCCCTAGTCTTAGTTCGATATAACTGAAAAAAAACTTTCAGGATTTGTCTTCGCTTACCCTGCTACGCGACCTTCATAGTTTCTTTTTGCTTTCCTTATCTCTTTTTTAACATTTCTAACCAGCTGGGCGAATCCCTGTTCTAAACTGATTTCCCCATTCTTAATTTAAAACTAAAGAATCAATGCATGAAGTTTCGTAATAAGGCAAATAGGACACTGGGATTTATTAATCGAAGCGTTAGTAACAAGACACCTGGTGTTGTTCTTCTATATCTTGCTCTAGTTACCCCCCTCCCCATCCGGCCCGTTGGCGTCGTGAGAGGGCTTAGTAGACGGCTGCCGGAGTGTGATACTCCGTGGGACAGTCCTCTGTCCTTTTATGGCCTTGCACTCCTGCTGCTGTCTTCTCTAATTGTGCCGGATCGCTTTTCCTTTTCATTGTTTCGTTTTTCTCCCCCTCTTCTCCTATCTGCTTGTCGTTTCCTGCCGACCTTTTACTTGTTTTGGATTATTCCTTTGGACTTCTTCTATTTTGACGCCCGGGTGCTTGAGGAGGCATACTCTTGCACCCGTAGAACTGTAGTACCCAACGTCTCGAGCGAGGGGAACCTTTTATTGTCAATCCCCCTTTCGTCGCTGAACCCGATCTCGATGGACTGGCGGTTCTTAAGGTGGCGTTTGTGGCGTATACTCACGACGCACCCCTAGGGGGCCCCGGCATTGAAATTGAAATGCATGATCGGCAATAGCTTCCTGTTGGGTGTCCTGCCTCTAATTGTGGCTCCATAGTGGGTATGGGGGCACATTCGTGGATGAATGTCTTTCTTTTCGTCTCTATGATTATAAATGTTTCTGTAGTAGTTGTTGTACCCTCTCAGGCTCGTGGGGTGGGCGACCAAGCCCCCGAGTCGGCCTGTATTGGAAGGCCAGGCTCTGTACCTCCCGCTGCGTTGGGCCCCGACCTTGCTCCTCCTTTTGACCATGGAGTTAGAATTACAACTAACCCAGTTAAGACTGGCAGAGCAAAAGGTTAGAGTAGCCGAGCAAGATACCTTGAGGTGCTTCCGGGGCTTAGCATCCCCGCGGCCCGGTCATCGACAAGGCCTCCTGGTTGCCGGACTGATCAACCAGGCTGTTGGACGCGGCTGCTCGCAGCCTGACGTATGAGTCACAGCCTGGTTGATCAGGTATCCTTTGGAGGTGCTTATCCAGTTCTCTCTTGAACACTGTGAAGGGTTTGCCAGTTATGCCCCTTATGTGTAGCGGGAGCGTGTTGAACAGTCTCGGGCCCCTGATGTTGATAGAGTTCTCTCTCAGAGTACCAGTTGCACCTCTGCTTTTCAACGGGGGTATTCTGCACATCCTGCCATGTCTTCTGGTCTCATGTGATGTTATTTATGTGTGCAGGTTTGGGACCAGCCCCTCTAATAGTTTCCACGTGTAAATTATTATGTATCTCCCGCCTGCGCTCAAGGGAATACAGATTTAGGCTCTTTAGTCGGTCCCAATAGTTTAGATGTTTTACTGAGTGGATTCTAGCAGTAAAGGACTTCTGCATGCTCTCCAGGTCAGCAATTTCTCCAGCTGTGAAAGGGGCTGTCATTGTGCAGCAGTACTCCACTCTTGAGAGCACAAGCGTTTTGAAAAGTGTCATCATCGGTATAGCATCTCTAGTGTGAAAAGTTCTTGTTATCCAACCTGTCATTTTTCTTGCAGTTGTGACGGCTACTTTATTGTGTTCTTTAAAGGTATGGTCTACCGACATGAGTACACCCAGATCCTTTACATTGCCTTTTCGTTCTATGTTATGATTTGCCTGAGTTTTGTACGTGGTTTTCGTTTTTATATTTTCATTTTTTCCATTGCGCATGAGCTGGAACTTATCTTCGTTAAACACCATATTATTTTCTGTAGCCCATAGAAAGACCTGATCTACATCTGACTGGAGGTTTGCCATGTCCTCTATGTTGCCTACTCTCATGAAGATCCTAGTGTCTTCTGCAAAGGATGATACAGAGCTATAGGTTGTGTTCTTGTCTATGTCCGATATGAGGATGAGAAAAAGTACTGGAGCAAGCACAGTACCCTGGGGACTGAGCTCTTAACGGTTGATGGGCTAGATTTTATTTTGTTGACTATTACACATTGGGTTCTGTTGGTCAGGAAATTGTAGATCCATCTGCCTATTTTTCCGGTAATTCCTTTTGAGCGCATTTTATGTGCAATAACACCATGGTCACATTTATCAAAAGCTTTTGCGAAATCTGTGTAAATTACATCAGCGTTTTGTTTGTCTTCTAATGCATCTAATGGCATATCATAGGCATTAGATGCATTAGAAGCATCTAATGCCATATCATAGGCAAGAGCGCCCTGTCCTGAAAGAGGCTAAATTATTAGAACAAAATGCTAAGGTAGAAGAGCAAAGGCGGGAAGAATTAGAGCAGATACTGCTGTACAACCACCTGCCGGGGACTCAAACCCCAGGCACTCTGATAAAAAACATAACTTGCCTGAATTTTCAGAGTCAGACGCTGAAAGATTTTTCAACCATTTTCAGAGACTAGCCATGTCCATGAACTGGCCAAAGGAAGAGTGGGTGAAAATCTTACAGGGGCGGCTTAGGGGCAAAGCACAAGATATTTTTATAAACATGCCTGATGACGAGTATTTTGAATATAGTAAAGTCAGGGAACGGATTTTGAGGGCATATGAAATTATGCCTGAAGCTCACCGCCAAGCTTATCGCAACCTTAGGCCTACTCACAACCAACCTCTCACTGAATTTGCTAATGACCAAATTAGATTGTTTGAAAAATGGATTCGCTCGGCTAAAGCCGAAACATACGAGGCACTCAAGAATGTAGTTTTAGTGGAGAACTTTATAGATAATATGCCAGAGCATGTAGCACGTTACCTTAGAGGAAGGATAGAGGTAGATTCTAATATAGTGGATTTGGCCAAGATGGCAGAAAACTACCAGTTGGCGGGCAAAAGGCCCAATAAAAATAATTATATCCCACAGAGTAACAAAACTTATACCCACAGCCAGTCCAGACCAGCTCATTCTAACCCTTTAACTAATGCACCTTCTGTTTCAGACATAACTAACCCTGTTAAATTGTCTAGCCCCACGGCACCTAAGATTGAACCAAAGGGCAATCCTGTTAGTAATGTCTCTTCTCCCCGACGTGTCTGTGGTCACTGTAAACGTGCAAACCACATTACTAGCCGTTGTTGGCAACTGTACCCGGAAAAAAGACCCAATGCTCTTGTTGTGACACAGGGCTTGAGGCCTTCTGAAGGGTTAGGGAGTTAGACCTCCAACCCACAGTGGTTGGACCTGCTTACCCCCATTCCTATCGAAAGGGAGACTACTTTTGTCTGAGGGTTCTTCCTGGAAGGACGTGGTGATCTTTCGAGACACCGGTGCCATCCAGACTTTAATTTTACAGAGTGCATTGCAAGGTGCCAACACTCTCGACACTGGAGAGGTAGTACTGGTCGAGGGTGTCACTAGTGATACTCGAGCAGTACCCCTCCGTAAGGTTACCCTGGAATCTGATGTCCACAAGGGTGTTTGTACAGTCGGAGTCACTTCGTACTTACCTTTCCCTAATGTTGATGTAATATTGGGTAATGATTTAGCAGGGGATAAGGTAGGGGACTCCAGACTGCCTATCATGTTGCCTACCCCTAAGGTTTCCCTAGATGTACCTGCCGCTGAGGATAATGTTGTGTACCCTGCGTGCGCAGTGACTAGGTCTATGACACTTAAATGTAAGGGTAGCCCTGTGCTTGCCAAGGTGGTAAATCCCGAGGACACGAGGAACTTTCCAAGTGGTGAAAGCCAAATGGACCTTGCGGCCACATTCATGGCCGACTCGATGCCGTGGCCGAGGACACTGTGGAGAGCCTACCATCGCCTCCTACCTAGAGTAGTGAGGAGGTGTAGGAGAACACTGTTGAGCCTCGGCCAATGGCATCTGACCAAGGCCTGGATGCCTCCTTGAGTGGGGAATCCATGTCTTTCTGTATGGCATCCAGGCCATACAGAAAGCTGACCCCAGTCTTTCAGAATGCCACAAAGTAGCCCTCTCTAAGGAGGAAATTGTAGACGCAGCAACTGGGTACTACTACAATGATCAGATTTTGATGAGAAAATGGAGACCACAGAGTGCTCCCTTGTCAAATGAGTGGGAGGTAGTCCATCAGGTTGTGTTGCCGATCTGCTATAGAGAGAGAGTTTTGACAGCTGCTCATGATGATCCTATGGGGGGACATCAAGGTATTAATATTACTTATCACAAAATTTTCAAATATTTTTTTTTGGCCCAAGCTGAAAAGCGATGTGGCAGAATTTTGTAATTCATGTATTGCTTGTCAGCTTGTTGGGAAACCAAACCAGAAACCACCTAAAGCTCCTCTAAGGCCTATTGTCGTGCCGGAGGAACCATTTTCTCATGTGGTAATGGACTGTGTTGGTCCATTACCTAGAACTAAGTCTGGTAATATTTACCTAATCACGATGATGTGTATCACGACCCATTACCCAGAGGCTTTTGTTGTAAGGAACATCAGAGCAAAGACTGTTTTTGCTTGTATGTTGCAATTTTTTCTACTTTTAGACTGCCACGGGTCGTGCAAACTGACTGTTTTTGTCTGATATTTTGTCTGATATTTTTTAACAATTCTGTAAGGACCATGGAATAATTCATAAGGTTTCCAGCTCATACCATCCACAGAGTCAAGGGGTAATTGAGCGGTTCCATCTATCTCTGACGCAGATGCTGAAGACATCGTGCGAGAGTTCCCACAACTTCTGGGATGAGAACTTGCCTTATATTTTCTTTGCTGCTCGAGATGGATTACAAAATTCACTGGGTTGTTCTCTTTTTGAATTAGTCTTTGGCCATAAAGTTCGTGGACCCTTGCAAATGTTACAGGAGAATCTGTTAGGGAACGTAACGTTGACCGAAGGTTCGGCATTCTTTGCGCAACACCACCAGAGACTCAAGGACTGCAAGGCGGCTGCACTAAAGTATCTGGGGAAGGCCCAAGAAAATATGAAAGAACGACACAGTGCTAAGGCTAAGTTACGGTTTTTTTCAGCCTGGTGACTCTGTCCTGGTATTAAAGCCTCGACTAGGGAACACTATGTCCCACAAGTACGAAGGCCCCTATATTGTGACAGAAAAGGCTGGGGACCTCACGTACAAAGTAAGGCACTCTGACAAGCGTAACCAGGTGATGCTCATACACTTGGACTGGCTTAAGAAGGGCCCTAGCCCCATTGCACTAACCAATGTTTCCATTTCCAGTGAGGGAGGGGATGATTGTTCTGGGGACCCAACTAATCTCATTCTCAATAATTCTAGTTCTGTGAATGCTGTGGAGGAGGGACTGTCCCATTTGCAGATGGCCCAACGTGAAGAGGTGCAGTCGTTGCTTGACGAATTCTCCAGTTTGTTCGGGGAGGTCCCGACCCAGACTGATGACATTTACCATGATGTCAAGCTGATGGACTACACCCCCATTCGCCTTCAACCCTATCGGATGAGTCCGGAAAAGAAGGCCATCGTACGGAAAGAGGTTGACTTCCTGCTCCAGCACGACCTCATCTGGCAGTCAGGGCTCTTGGTGCTCGCCCTTGGTGCTTGGCGCACCGACTATCGGCAGCTCAACAAGGTGATCATGGTGGATGCCTATCCGCTGCCCCTTCTCGAAGATTGCATCGACGAGATCGGAAACGCCACGTACGTCTCGAAATTCGACCTCTCAGGGGGTTATTATCAGATCCCACTCACTGAACATGCTAAGCAACTAACTGCGTTCGTAACACCCGATGGTGTCTTTGAGTATCAAGTGTTACTGTTCGGCTTGCGTAATGCCCCTGCCACGTTCCAGAGGCTAATGATCTCTCTGCTCGTTAATGTGCCAAATTGTCGGGCGTATCTAGATGACATTGTACTTTTTGATAGTAATTGTACTGACCAAATAGCTAGGTTAGGCCAGTTGTTCACAGTTTTGAAACGTGCAAATCTAACCTTAAATGCAAAAAAATGTAATTTTGGCCAAGGCACAGTGAAATACCTCAGTTATGAAGTAGGCCAAGGAAAAATGTTACCTCGGCAAGATAAAATCAGTGCCATTCTGGAGTATCCGGTGCTCCAATCTAAGAAGGACGTTCACAGATTTATCGGTATGTGTGCGTACTATCGATGCTTTTGTCAGAACTTTTCCAATGTTGCCACTCCTCTCACAGACTTGTTGCGGAAGGCCATTAAATTTAAGTGGCCATCAGACTGTGCAGAGGCGTTTGAAAATACTCCATTATCTCATTATCTTAATGCATTACTAATCACACAAGCTACAATCCTTTCCCCAATTACAGGTAATACTCTTCTCACCTTGTTGGAGGGAGCTGAGGTGTAATCACCATATAACCCAGCGATGTGAGAACAGCAAACCAGTACAATCCAATGTAACGTACGTTTATGTAACGTTGTTGGGTAGATTAGATACACAGTGGCTGGGTTTCATATTTATTTAGTAGTCCTGGATACAGCAGTGTCGTAGACGTTGAGACGAAGCCTGGAGCAGAGCAGAGAGCTGAGTGAGGCCGGAGTCGTGGAGCTCTATGCGGGAGAGCGTGGCGGCTCGATTGGGAATTGCGAGTGTCTGAACTCGGGGAACGAGAGCGTTGTAGCTGGATGCGGACGTAGTCTGCTGTTTGCTCTGTGTCGAAGCTGTAGCGTCTTGGGTCGACTAGAACTGCCCAAGCCGAGTACTACATTCTTGACTGGAGATTGTACTGTTCTGTTGTTCTCACATCGCTGGGTTATATGGTGATTACACCTCAGCTCCCTCCAACAAGGTGAGAAGAGTATTACCTGTAATTGGGGAAAGGATTGTAGCTTGTGTGATTAGTAATGCATTAAGATAATGAGATAATGGAGCGAGTATAAGGATTACTCGCTACATTGATCTTAGCTTCCGCCCCAGTGCTCGCTAGTCCAAGGTTCGACTGATCGTTTAAAATTCATGTTGACGCGTGACTCGGATGCTGGTGCAGTGTTGTTGCAAACTGGGGATGATCAAGTGGAACACCCAGTATACTATTACTCTGCAAAATTTGACAAGGTGCAACGCAATTATTCAGTGGTAGAAAAAGAGGCGTTGGCACTAGTGTTAACATGTAAAAAGTTTGAATCATACCTCACAGGTAATATAGTGGTAGTGTACACGGACCATAACCCACTAGTGTTCTTAAACCAGATGAAGTCGAAAAATAAGCGCATCCTCAGGTGGGCATTGTACCTACAGGACTTCAATCTTTCCATTACCCACCTACCAGGCCGGCTCAACGTGATAGCCGATGCTCTGTCCCGGTTACCTGAGTAACATTCATCTGAGTCACAGGAAGCCATATACCAACTGTCATGCTTTAGTTATTTTTTTTTTAGGTTCTCCTGTGACATTAAATATTCCGTGTCAAATTGATTACTTCCCTGTTTTTTTGTGCTTTTTCTTTCAGAGAATTCCTTTGTGAGTGTTTTTTATTTCAGAACATTTATTTCTGTGTGCTTTTTCTTTCAGAGAATTCCTTTCTCAATGTTCTTCATGACGGTGTCGCATGTAATGGGTATATCCCTTAATTCTCTTTACCTCCTTCAAACATTTGTGTGGGTGATGGGATGTTGTTCAAGCTTTGTAGCGTGAACACTGATGTAAAGTATTCATTCAGAGAGTTTGCTGCCCTTCTACCATCGAATATAACTTTGTTATTCATATCTTTTAGGGATCTTACTGAGTCCATTGTTTTGATTTTACTACGTATATATGCATATAATGATTTTGGAACTTCCTTTATGTTTAGGGCAAGTTTCCTTTCGTAGTTTCTTTCGGTTAATCTGATTTTCTGGGTCGCTGAATTTAATCCCCTTATATATATATATCATAATAAATGATGTTCATCGGGGATTTATACCATCTCGTGAGATGGTATAAAGTTACATTTAGTTATTGGCGCTCTTTTTACTACTTGTGTCATCCAACTTGTTCCCTAACTTTTCTTCCCCCTTTTTGGCACATATCTTTGTATGAGTTCAGTAAAAAACTTTTAAATTTTCCCATGATGTTTCCATGCCATGATCACCTATCTGCTCCCTCCATGAGGTGTTTTGCAATTCCTCTCTCATTTCCTGATAGTGTCCTCGATGGTAATCTAAAAGGTCATCATCCTGGACCTTTATGAGAGTTTCTGTAATTGTATATTTCAGCAATTGTAGTTTCTGTTTCTGTAATAGTGTTCAGTTCCTCTTTAGTAAATACAGAGATAAAATATTTATTAAAAATACTACACATCTCTTCATCATTATCCGTTATCTGACCTGTCTCAGAATTTAATGGACATATCCTTTCCCTAATCTTTGTTCGAAATAACTGAGAAAATTCTTTAGGATTTGTCTTTGCATGCCCTAACTGTCCAACCTTATTCAAAAATAAAATCATAAATTACCTAATTTCATCCTCATAGTTTCCTACCCAGTGCTTTAAACTCGCACTGTATCAAGTGCTACCCAATCCCTTAATATATATGTACCTAAGCCATACAACTTTACCATTGTAATCATTGCTATCACCTTATATCATGGTTATATAAATTTGTAGCAAAATAGACAGCAAATTCCTTGGCGTTCTCATTGACCACAAACTGAATTTCCAAGGACACATTCTAAATATATCAAAAAACGTTTCAAAAACTGTTGGCATTCTTTCTAAGAACAGATATTATGTACCTCGCCCTGCCCTGGTGACGCTCTATTACTCCCTCATCTATCCTTATCTCAACTATGGTATCCGCTTGGGGTTCTACTACCCAAAATCATTTACGTCCTCTAATTACTCAACACAAAGCTGCTATTAGGACAATATCCAACTCTGGCCCCAGACATCACTCGGTACCCCTACTCAAATCTCTGAATATGTTAGATATTAAGTCACTTCACATCCTCTCTTGTGTATTATATATATATATATATATATATATATATATATATATATATATATATATATATATATATATATATATATATATATATATATATATATATATATATATATATATATATATATATATATATATAATATATATATATATATATATATATATACTGAAAACTCACACCCCAGAAGTGACTCGAACCCATACTGCCAGGAGCAATGCAACTGGCATCTACAGGACGCCTTAATCCGCTTGACCATCACGACCGGACATAAGGAAATGATAGCCGAAGCTATTTGAACCACTTCACCGCCGGCACTCGGATGGTAATCTTGGGCATAGCATTTTATCAAATCACCTCATTCTTTGGGGCAACATGTGAGGAACACAAATGCGAACAAGCCTGAATGGTCCCCAGGACTATATGCAACTGAAAACTCACACCCCAGAAGTGACTCGAACCCATACTCCCAGGAGCAACGCAACTGGCATCAACAGGACGCCTTAATCCGCTTGACCATCACGACCGGACATAAGGAAGTGATAGCTGAAGCTATTTGAACCACTTCCTCGCCGGCACTCGGATGGTAATCTTGGGCATAGCATTTTATCAAATCTGCCATTGGAGGACTGCCAAACACCAACACTCCAACACTTTCCCGTCACATTTAATGGGGGCCTGTCCTAGGAGCTTCACTCAGGTACTAGTACCAGAACGTCAATTTGTGGTAAGCGTACTTCGCTTTGCTAAAGTTGCTTTTCAATATTATCATTAATTTTTATATTTATATGGTGCTGTGTGTATTGTGCATTCTGAGAGTAGCATGTGGTGAGTGGGAGATAACTTTGGATTACGTGGTGACTGGAGGCCTCAGTCATTCTCTTAATTGGTCATCTCTCCCTCCGTGTTATTACTCGTGTTTACCACCTTTTGTCCCTAGGATATTTCTCACCTTATTGGCAGATCATCATTTTGGTACCCTGGTACTTTGGTTTGTCTTCGGGTCAAAGCACCCAATATTCTGCAATCCGACCGAAGGAGGATACAGAGGGCCATAGTTCCTCTAGCACGGACTACGTTGCTGAGTTGGGACCTCAGCAGCAGTTCTCGTCACCAGTTGACAATCGCACCCCTACACGTCGGTCAGAGATGATGATATTTACTTAGGTAGGGAATTAACTTTCTTTTTACAGAGCACAAAGTTCGCTAATTCTGTAAGTATCATATTTCATTCAGTGGGAAAGACTTGCTTATGTTCTATAGAGACTCGGCAAGGTATGCCTACATTCTTGGACTACCTAATTCACTTTTGAAGCAATTAAATGTTTCATTTGTTTTAGAAACTCAGTTTCATTTATTTAGTAGGATTTTCTTGCCCTTATTCTCTTACATTGAGTACCGGGTACAAAATTTCCTGCTACTTTGATTTACTAATCATTTACCATCTTGAAATTAACTTTAATTGTTAAAGATTAAATTCCACAGGATAGTTACCAGTTTCCACGTTATCCTGTTTATGACATTTACCATATCACAACTATATTCGTCGTACATTTATTTGCTATTCTTTCACAATGTTTCGTCTCCAAGCTTTCCGTAACGATCCAGCAGGTGAAATAGGAAACTTGAGTCGTGCCAAGAGGACCAAATTACAAACTCTTGCACACGAGTATCAACTAGAGGTTCCCCATAGTGCCAACAAAATGAATTGCATAACTTAATTATGGATCACCTCTTAGATGAAGGGACAATTGACTCTGAAACTCACGAAACTTATTCTATTGCAGATAAACATGATTTGGCAACTATGAAACTCAAAATAGAACTTGCAAAACTTGAGAGGGAGCAACAGCAAGCATCTCTCCAATGAAGAAAGAAGAGGCCGCCATGAAAAAAGAAGAGCAGGAACGAGAGGCCGCCCTCAAAGAACGAGAGACGGCCCTGGCAAAAGAAGCTCTCCAATGAGGGAAAGAGAAGCCGCCATCAGGAAAGAAGAGCAGGAACGAGAGGCCGCCCTCCTCAAAGAACAGCAGGACCGAGAGGCCGCATTACTCCGTGAGCGTGAGCGAGTACAGCTGAAGCAAAACAACGTCACCTGGAGACGCATCGCGAGCATGATAAGAAGCAAGCTGATATGGCTCTAGCATGTCGTCGACAAGAACTAGAGTTGGAAACTACACACCACACTCAGCGCCAACAAGCTACAGCTAGTCTTCCAGTAAGTTTCAATGTCTCCCATGCAAGTAAGTTTCTGGCTCTCTGGTATCTCTCTTTGCTCTCTGGTGTCCTGTTATTTCTGTAGTTTGTCCGTGCCCTTGTGCTTATCTGGCTTGCTTCCTTTCATGCATGACTGAACATCGGATTTCCCTTCTGATTTTTTTCTGGGCCAGGATAAACCTGTTTTCTGCCTCCAGACACGTCTGGGTGAGGTCGTCCAACATGCCTTGAACAGACTTTTCTTCGAGTTCTGCCTCCCATGGTATTCCTATAGAAATGTTCTAATCTCATCTATGATGAGATTAGAACATTCCAGTCTTCCAGTCACACTGGAAGACTGTGTGAAAGAACTCCGTGTAAAAGAATTCCAGTCTTTTGCGTTTCATCCTTTCCTTAGATGGGTTAAACCTACTTCCACCAGATACCCAATGTTAGGACAGTATGGTCACTCATGTCTATTGGGGGATTCTGATTTGACTTCCCTTATATCTGACTCGTTCAGGGTGAATATCAGATTAAGTCTGCCTGGTTCATCCTTTCCTCTCATTTTTGTGGGCCCCATGACATGTTTGCATAGAAAGTTTCTTGTAACCACATCTAATAATTTAGCTCTTCATGTTTCTGTCCCTCCGCGTGGTTCTCTATTTTCCAAGTCTATCTTTCCATGGTTGAAGTCACCAATGATCAACAGTTTAGATTTCTTTCTGCTGCAGGCAATAGATGCCGCTCTCTCTATTATGTTAATGGTTGCCATGTTGTTCCAGTCATACTCCTGTCTGGTCTTCTGTTAGTTACCTGGGAGTTATATATTACTAATGGCATTATCCTTGGTCCTCCCATTGTCATAGTGCCTGCAGAGTAGCCTCTAAAATCTTCACATCCTGTGATATCCATCTTTTTGAAACTTCAGTCCTTCCTTTTCGAGAGGGCCACTCCTCCTCTTTCATCCCTTTCTTTCCTTACTAATAGTAGTCATGTGGAAACACTGCATTTGTTATGGTGACTAAGAGTTATGTTTTTGTGAGTGCTATTACATCTGTGTTTTCTTCTTGTGTCCTTTCTCCAGGTTCTTTTGATTTATTCATAATGCCATCTATGTTTGTGTACATCACTTCTTCACTTACTCTTACTCTTGCTGGCTGCTCCTGTGGTGCAGACAGTTGCTCCATGGACTGGGCTGCATTGGTATGTGTGTGTTTAGTATGTACGTGTGTTTGGTGTATGTGTGTATGGTGTGTGTGTGTGTATGTGTGTTGTGTGTGTTTGGTGTGTATGAGAGTTTTGGTGTGTGTGGAAGGCATTGATAGGTAAAACCTTACTACAAACACTGTTGGTGTGTATGAGAGGCCTGAGAGTGAGAAATATGACGATCTTGTGGTCTGAACCGTTGTGGTGTGACCAATGACGGGGCTGTAGTCAGATAGTTTGTTCTCACTCCAGTACGCCAGCACGTGGCCGCTCCTTCACTCTCTCGTCTTCGACTCTCTCTGTCTCTGTTCTTCTCTGTCTGTCTGTCTCTCACCCGCTCTCTGTCTCTCCCAATTTTTCTCTGTGTCTCCCTCCATCTCTTAGGCTCCTTCCATCTCTGTGTTTTTGTCTACTATGTCGCTGTTCCTCACTATCTATGTCCTTCAATGAGACAGAGACAGAGACACTGAGACTGTCTCTCTATCCGTCTCTGTCTTTCTGTCACTGTCTCTGACTTTGTCTCTGTGTCCTTCTAATTCTGTCCTTGGTCCTGTCTCTGCTGTTGTCTCTCTCCTTTTGTTGATTCTGAG
>WNGS01002559.1:0-11034 GCA_020271785.1 Procambarus virginalis
ATTCTCATAATTATATTTACCTTCGAGTGCTGCTGATGTTCACTATCCCATCGAATGGTGATATAGATGAGCTAACTTGCCAAAATTCCAATAGTGACATTAAGCACTACTCAAAATATTAATTATTCATTAAAAGGTAGGCAATCCAACCTCCAAACAAAGTAGTAAGCAACCTGGTGAAATTATTAGGCTGTCCTCACGATACGTGTGAATCAATGAGCAAGTACCCAAGTTACTCAGTACACTTGTTCAAACCCCACAAAAGTTGAGCATAAGCCACCATGGCTACTCTTGAGAACTGAAGAGATCCCTAGCAGGACTCAAAGGCCATTTATCCAGACTACTTAATAAGTCTGATACCTATCAAAAGTTACTCTAGGGATTATCATCAGCTAGAAGTATCTCTGAGTGTTGCTGATCTAAATTTGATCAAATTAAGTCTATCATTGTGTCTTACATCAATGTCTAAATGAAACAGACATTGATCCTGATGAAATAGACCAGTCATAGTAGAAACGTCTCAGTATAACCATGACACCAAGGATAAATTTAAATGTTCTACTTGATTTAGTAGAAAAACATAAAGTGAATCCAAATGTAACTGTATCTCAATTAGTGTATTAAAGCAGAGGCTTGTTTACCTTCTTTAGACTTGCCTACATTTATTGGACTGGATGAGGAAAACTGGGATACATTTTTGGACATCATTTAATGTCCATTCATTTTCAAACTTCTATTGACTAGGTATCTAAATTTTCTTACCTTCACAGCTTCTCAAAGGGGAAGCTAAGGTCATAAACATTTTACCTCTCACAGAGAGTAATTATGATGAAGCTCTAAAACTTTTGGAGTTAAATTACTGGCAACCAATAATTAAGTATAAGCTAAATTGCATTATCAATTATTAGATATGAGTTCCACCAAGTGACAGACAGACTCCTTCAGAACTTCAGGTTAGAAGTAGAGTCTCTTGTGAAAGCCTTAGGTCTAAAGTAATGTTCCAGCTTCCGAGTGGTCAATAAGTTACTTCTTCAGAGGAAACTTCCTCGTAATTTCAGCGGAAATCTCACATTACAAGACCGAGATTCTCATCCTTGAGCAAATATTTGTGGGATTAAGAATCACGTTTAATAGGCTAAGGACTCATGATAGAATTAAATCCGAGTCCAAGCAGCCTAATGCTGAGAATTCAGTAAACCCAAATGTGACTTCAATCAAGTCTGCTAAACACAAGACCAAATCTACTACTCCTTTTGCTAGATACAGGAGTAGTATTGTAGGTACGTATTCTGTAACTACCTCTCAGACTGTAGCTGATACGCCTACCAAGACGACAAATCCTACAAGGGAGAGAATTTTTTTGTTCTGTAATGAGGAACACATCACTTACAAGTGTAGTACCTACACAAACCGTAATTCTAGAATTAAGCGTCTACAAGAATTACACAGATGCACCAAGTGCATGGGTTATCATAACCCTAATGATTGTACCGTCACCTAACGTATGTGCAACAAGTGCAACCAAGGTAGACACCATTACACATTGTGTGGAGGAGCCCATTCAAAGTCAACAAGTCCTCATAAAGACTCAGACTTTATACATCAGAACAATATTGTAAAGTACACCAAGATGTAAGTGTACTTACCACAGAATCGTGTAACACAGCTGTATTACCTACGGCTCAATTAAAATTACTGAATAAGAAATCTAGGATTTCCACTCGTGGTTTCTTTGACCAAGGTTCGCAGAAGACCTTTATAACTCAACACTTAGTAGTTTAGTTAAACCTGAAAACTTTAAATCGAGTGGAATTAAACATTTCTGGATTTCTAACTAATAATGGACCTCGTGACTACCAAGATGTCAAATTGTTGGTACGTCTAGGAGGTTATACCAGATCAATACAAGCCATAGTCGTTGACAAGATCCCCTCTGATCTACATATTCCAGGTCTTGGTCACAGTCACACTTCTTAAACGCAGCGGTGTTAGGCTAGCGGATTATGAGATAAATTTGGACTGTCTCTGCGATGTGGGTATTCTTATTGGAGCTGTTCATTATTATAGATTCATCACGGGATGCACAGACAGTGAGGCATGAATATGTTACTGTCAGCTGGAGTAGATTACTCACCAGACCGTGCTATCCCCAGCGGAAATCTGAATCTTCAATAAATCAACCAAATAAAACAATTTCTTCCAAGAATAAATCAAACATTTCCACCCCAAGTTGGAAGAAACAATACAGCAAGCCAATGTCTGCTAAAAATTGTAATAGAAATTAATCAATAATAGAGTAATAATCCAGATTGAGCCTGGTACAATTGATATTTTCCGGGATGTTTTATGGCTCAGTGGTCTGCAGCCTAAATTGTTGCATGTCACAGCGACCAAGCCAGAGATTTCACTGTAGATTCCAAATTATTCTCGACAGTAATAATTGACCACACTCAGTCTTCCCATGTAAATTAATAATATTAGGGTAGAGATTCTAGCACCCCCCCCCCATGTAAATTAATAATTAGGCTAAAGATTCTAGCACCACCCAT
This sequence comes from Procambarus virginalis, assembly GCA_020271785.1. Classification (NCBI taxonomy): domain Eukaryota; kingdom Metazoa; phylum Arthropoda; class Malacostraca; order Decapoda; family Cambaridae; genus Procambarus; species Procambarus virginalis. The sequence continues at coordinate 2,550 of WNGS01002559.1, forward strand.
GTACATTAATAATATTAAGCTAGAGATTCTAGCTTTCCCCATGTACATTAATAATATTAGGCTAGAGATTCTAGCACTCAATGCATCCAGCATTTTATGAATTTAGCAGTAACACGAAGTCATCAAGTAACTTACACACCTTCAAATTCATCAGGACCAAGGTCCAAAATAATCTTATATTAGTCTTAACCAGGCTACTACATTTATTCAACGTTTCCTGCACTAGGAGCTAGTGATTCACTGAATTAATTTTGATTGAGCTGTTATCTTTCGTTTCTGCTCATTTTTGTACAAGCGCAGCACGAGCAAGAATACAAACTTGTAAATTTGTAAGTGAACATAACAGAGAACTAATAACTTAAGATTTGTAACCCATCATATTTAACCCGAGCACATTCAACTTGCTCACCTATGAATGTTTAATAGACTCTGTGCTCAGTTATCCCTCAAGAAGGATCCTGCACTATTTAACTAGGGCAGACTCAGCTTGCTCAACTATGAATTATTATAATATTCGACCCTTTATTGTTCCCCAATGATAGTTTGAGCGTGTTATTGATCACTGTGATAATTGAGCCCATTATTGCTCCCCTGCGATAATTTGAACGTCTTATGCTCAACATAATATTTGAACACTCCATTGCTCACAGCGATATTTAGAGTGTACCTTGCTCACCATGATAAACTGAGTAGAATCCACTACTCATAAATAGTTTAGTTAGACTATGGGCTTGTTCAGTCTCTAGAAGGCTATAGCACTGTAGCCCATGTTACAGAGCCCCCTCCAATTTCTCCCCGGATCCATCTTTAAGAGTCATATCAGCTTCACCTACTGATTCCCTGAGATGCAGGAGTCTGTTGATATATGTGGCAACCAGATCGGCTGCCTGATAAGTGAGAAATTTACATTTATATGTTTGTAGGTAAATGGGGAAGTGGCGCCCTTGATACAAACAAAATGGTACCCCTTACCTGCAGATCCGCAATTTTGTGAGCGACGCTAGCCGACTGAGGATTGGCTCACTTAGGTCACAGGCGACCAATCAGAGCTCGCCGTGATGTCACCGAGTGCGCCTGGTGGTGCCGGCTGAGGTAACGTCAGAGATGACCTGACTGTGAGAGTTGAAGGACGTTTCTCAGTCAGCTCTCGAGAATTGGAGACTCTGGGAGCCTTACTCAGTGGATTAAAGCTGGCCATCGCAGCCCACCTTTGTTATTGGAGACTGTGCTTCTGGGAAGCAAGAAGAAACCAAGTTTATTGAGCAGAGAAGTGCCAAAACTTGAAGAATTGGTCGGCGACGACGCTGGTGGACGTCGCCTGACACTTGAGGGTCTGGATGAGGTGAGCAGGCCTGCTGTGACAGGGTCACACCTACTGAGAGCGTTGGAGGGACGACACCGATCCTAAGAGAACGAACAAGGCCTTGTGGAAGGAACGAGTGTGTGTATACAGGGAATAGCTCAGTACCCACTGGGTGAACCAGGATTGGGATCTCTGAAACTCTAGGAGTGGTTCGGCGATGACTCGACGACTTCACGACACTTGAGAATTTGCAGCACATTCCTGGATCGTCAAGGACTGACTCAGGAAGCGCCTGAACCCCACACCATCGAGAGACAGGCGTCGTGAGCCAGGAATTTAAAGGTAGATCAATTTCTCTACTATTACCCCTTTGTTGAGTAGGCTAGATAGGCCAAGATATATATCTATGTATGTTTCAGTATAACATTGATACATTAGTAGTAGGATAGGCTGTAATGGAGCTTGGGTCCAGGACTGTTGAAGAGGACAGTGTGTGTGGATGTTGAGGCAGTTGGAGAGGAGGAGGCCGACGTTGTCGAAGCGTCCCCCTCTGTGAGAGGGTGTGAGACCTCCTCTTAAATCTGCCCAGCTGAAGGAGTCACTGGAGGTCGTGAGAGAAGAATTGCCGGCTATCTCCAGATTATTTATGCTTTATATCCATTTCTATCATTACTTGTACATGTGATCATATAGCTTATGTTAGTAAATATCACATATTTTATCATTGTGTTTAAGTGCGCCTCCATAATGATCTCTATGAGCATACACGTGGGATATCATAGTCCTACCTAGAGATCCTCACGTTTTCTATGGAAGTTCTTAATGGCTGGAGAGTCGCCGTGATGTCACCGAGTGCGCCTGGTGGTGCCGGCAGCACAGACTTATATAAAGCAGCACAGACTTATATAAAAGTGTACCCTAGGCTATCCATCCAGTATCAAATCTGTACGAGTAGCAACACTTAGGCAACAAGCAACATAGTGTATACCCACTGAACTGCATTGCTGGGGCACAGAGATATCAATCCAGCTGGCAACCTTGTTAAGAAAGAGAAGGCAGGCAGGAAAGGAATTCCTGCAACTTTTTGTCTGGCAGGCAAGACTCAGGGACTGTAATGTTAAACGGTAAGCCTGGGTCTTCCTTCACTCCCCCATGGGTCTAGGCTGGAATTGCTAATAACAGTTTACCCGTGGTTGACTGAAGGGTTCCTAGGGTGAATCAGTGGCACCCCCAGTGGTGGGAGCGAAGACTTGTGGTGGTGGGTATTACTGGTCCTCCCCTGTGGGACCAGGCGATGCTTGTGAGTCACGTAAATCGGAGAGACTGAGTACTCTGTCATCTGAGCACCTAGCAGCCCCTTTGCTTGCGGAGCCACGGCCAACACTCCCCTGTGACAAGAATTGGTGACTTTGCCAGGATACGTTCATCAAGGTACCGTGTTGCCACGGTACAAATACAGTGTTGCCAGTGAATTTGGTGATAGCTTTACTCAACCAGCTAAGGGACTGAAACAGTGAAATTAGCACACACAAATTTGTCTGTGCTGTCGTGTATGCTTGATAACATAACGATGAAGGAGGATAAAGTAAAGTGATTTATTTAGACAAGGGATGAGAAAATTTTGGAGGAGTGTACCAAAGCTCAGCTCCAACAAGTGGCAAACCACTTTGGGATCAGATTGAGGACGACTAGGGTAGCGGAGCGTAAGATAGAGATCATGGCACATCTCACAGCTCGAGAGGAGACGACGGGAGAGGAGCCATCCCAAGAAGGGCCGTCCCAAGGTGAGCCGTCCAAAGTAGAGCCATCCCAAGCACCTACCAGTGTGGCCAGAACTCTCAGTGAACGTGGAAGCAGCGGGGGATCCAATTGTAGCAGGAAGGGCGTGCAGCTGGAGATAATGTGAATGCAATTAGAGGCCCAATTGCGTCGAGAGGAGAGAGAAGCACAGCTGCAACCCGAGGAGAGAGAGGCACAGCTGTGTCGTGAAAAGCATGAGAGAAAGGCGTAGCTGAAACGAGAAGAAAGAGAGGCACAGCTGAAACAAGAAGAAAGAATAGCACAGCTGCAGTGTGAGGAGCGAGAAAGGGATGCGCAGCTAAAGCGAGAAGAAAGAGAGGCACGGCTGAAATGAGAAGACAGGGAAGCCCAGGTACAATGGTGGCATGCCGAGATAGAGGTGAACAGGGAGGTCGAGAGGTGCGTTGAATGTGGGATAGTCTTGATGCCTGCACGTTGGGATGACCTCAAGGCCTCTGGAGGATGGCCTTAAGGCCATCCCTGAGGTCGTTTGGATGACCTTGATCCTCTGGAGGCCGAGGCTTTCTTCGATCATTTTGAGAGGATTGCAACATTGAAGGAATGGCCGGAGGAGGATTGGGCTGCGTTAATGCAGAGTAGATTGCCTGGTGAGGCCAGAGAGGCTTATAACATGTTGGACATCGAGGATTTTTTTTCTACCACAGACGTGGCCACATATTTACAATGCTAACCAGAATATATTAATTTTCTTCTGCTCTCCATGGACAGGGTTAGAGATGTATTAAACATATAGTTCAAGGGTTTATTGAACAATCAACCACAGAAGGTGATTCGGTGCTGTTAAAATGCTAAGCTAACCTACATACGTAAATACATAGATACACAGATTTACGTATGCCCTACATAAAGTGTTTGATGTATCTTTTACATAGTGTCATTAATGTGCATTTACAAAGGTGAAATGTAATTCTGATCAGCTTCCATATATACTTTATACACATACATATACATACACACACACATATACATACATATACATATATACATACATATATACACACACATGCATTCACATACATTTGTCACTTTTACTCTGACAGGGTGAGATAGCTGATAAAGAAACTAGTGTGCAATTAAGCATTTAATCACTGAAGGTGATTAAGGTGCTTTTACAAGCTCAGGTTATATAGTTACATCACATACATACATTGTATAATTGACACATTACATGGGGAATCTTGGGTACAAGTCCAATATATCATCAAGTGTTCCAGTACTCATATAGTAATTACAGAGTTCAGCATACCTTAGCCCAGGAGGGTGAAAGTCAGTCAGTATGGGACATTCTACAATATAATGTTCAAGAGAGTGCATGTTTTCACTTTCACAAAGTTGACACATTGTGTACTCAAGATTTGGGTTTTGAGAAAGCTGCCAGATAGTCTATATCCCAGGCAAATTCTGGCCACTATAACATCACATTGCCGGGTTCTTGTTCTATTAATCCCATATGTGAATGTCTCCTCACGATATCTATCATAATATTTAATGCTATAACTTTCAGGTCTTTGTGAACTTGTTAGGTCTGTGAGATCTTCATTAGATATTTGTTTAAGTATTCTCTTTGTCACTGCAAAAAAACACCCATATCAATTTCTACCACTGGTTTTCTACAGGTTTTCTACATCGAGGAATGCGCCATATATGACACAATCAAGAAAGCGGTGCTCTACTCATATAGACTAACGCCGGAAGTTTACAGGAAACGCTTCCGTGATTGCACAAGGGCATTGTGAAGATCATATGCTGAGAATGCTCGTGACATGGAGCGCAAGTTTCTATGGTGGCTGAAGGCCGAAGAAGTAGACGAGGGAGGAGCTGAAACAGTTGATTGTTATGGAAAAATTCATGTTGATGCTCCATCTGGAACTCAAGGTCAGAGTGAAGAAGGCAGGAAAAAAGGACCTTAAAGCTGCAGCAGACCGAGCCGACATGCTGGAGGAGGCACTGCATCTCAGAAGGGAGAGACCGCCCAGACACTAGCCTTACACCAGGTCTGGAGGGAACTTCAGGAGCTCAGGAGGAGCGAGGTCGGACGGGGACTCTCCCAAGAGTAGTTTACCCAGCGAGGTAAACCGGTTCAAGAGCTCGAGGGATGCGGGAAGGAAGCTGTGAGCAGCCCAGCAAACAATTTCAAGTTTCCACAACGTTCGTGGAAAGTTTTTGAAAGGATTGGAAACGTTTGTTTTCACGAATTAGATACGTTATTTTGTGTGGAATTAAATAGGTTTCCAAAACTTTTAACCAAAACCTACGTACCTAACACTAATTTGAAACGTTGAAACCCCTTTTGTACCCTAATTTGAAACTTTGTGACCCCTTTTGTACCTAATTTGAAACTTGTGGCACTTTTTATAAAGTGTTTCAAGGTAAAATGCTCAAATATAAATACAATAGGAAATGTAAAAGTATAAAAATATATTTCTACATTTGGTAAAATAAAGGATCATAATAAAGGTGGATTCATCATTTTTAATCATTTATCATTTATAGTAGGGTAGTGTAGTGGCCTGGTGTAGTAGCGTGGTGTAGTAGTCTGGCGTAGTGGCGTGGTGTGGTAGCCTGGTGTAGTGGCATGGTGTAGTGGTGTGGTGTAGTGGTGTTATGTAGTGGTATGGTGTAGTAGCGTCGTGTAGTGGCATGGTGTAGTAGCCTGGTGTAGTAGCCTGGTGAAGTAGCGTGGTGTAGTGGCATGGTGTAGTAGCCTGGTGTAGTAGTCTGGTGTAGTGGTGTGGTGTAGTCGCCTGGTGTAGTAGCATGGTTTAGTAGCCTGTTGCAGTGGCATGGTGTAGTAGCCTGGTATAGTGGCACGGTGTAGTAGCCTGGTGTAGTAGCCTGGTGAAGTAGCGTGGTGTAGTGGCATGGTGTAGTAGCCTGGTGTAGTAGTCTGGTGTAGTGGTGTGGTGTAGTTGCCTGGTGTAGTAGCATGGTTTAGTAGCCTGTTGCAGTGGCATGGTGTAGTAGCCTGGTATAGTGGCGCGGTGTAGTAGCATGGTGTAGTGGCATGGTGTAGTGGTGTGGTGTAGTGGCATGGTGTAGCGGTGTGGTGTAGTAGCCTGGTGTAGTGGCATGGTGTAGGGGCATGGTGTAGTGGCGTGGTGTAGAAGCCTGGTGTAGTGGCGTGGTGTAGTGGCATGGTGTAGTGGCGTGGTGTAGTAGGTTGGTAAAGCAACCTAGTGTAGTAGTGTGGTGTAGTGGTGTGGTGTAGTAGCCTATTGTAGTGGCATGGTGTAGTAGCCTGGTATAGTGGCGTGGTGTAGTAGCCTGGTGTAGTAGTGTGGTGTAGTAGCCTGGTGTAGTTGGGTAGTGTAGTAGCCTGGTATAGTGGCGTGGTGTAGAGGTGTGGTACAGTGGCGTGGTGTAATAGCCAGGTATAGTGGTGTGTAGTAGTACCCTGGTATAGTAGTGTGGTGTAGTAGCCTGGTATAGTGGCGTGGTGTAGTAGCCTGGTATAGTGGCGTGGTGTAGTAGCCTGGTATAATGGTGTGGTGTAATAGCCTGGTATAGTGGTGTGGTGTAATAGCCTGGTGTAGTGGCGTGGTGTAGTAGCCTGGTATAGTGGTGTGGTGTAATAGCCTGGTGTAGTGGCATGGTGTAGTAGCCTGGTATAGTGGTGTCGTGTAATAGCCTGGTGTAGTGGCGTGGTGTAGTAGCCTGGTATAGTGATGTGGTGTAGTAGCCTGGTGTAGTGGCATGGTGTAGTACCCTGGTGTAGTGGCGTGGTGTAGTAGCCTGGTATAGTGGTGTGGTGTAAAAGCCTGGTGTAGTGGCGTGGTGTAGTAGCCTGGTATAGTGGCGTAGTGTAGTAGCCTGGTATAGTGGCATGGTGTAGTAGCCTGGTATAGTGGTGTAGTGTAGTAGCCTGCTATAGTGGTGTGGTGTAGTAGCCTGGTGTAGTGGCATGTGTTATATTCAAATTCCCCGCCAGTTGGAACATAACCAATCACAGGCGAGTAGGCCTCTGACGTCATGCCAGATTCTCAGCCACCAGCCATGCTTGCGGTAGTCAGTCATCTACACAGACCCACAGTAGTGAGGACCTCGGCTGGCCAGATATATATCTGTTTGTCTCAGTCAATAAACCTACAAGCGACTACGGTGTATAATATTCAACCCCCACACAAGGCAAAGAATACTGGTAGCAGCAGTGGGATCTAGAAATTTTTTTCTGGAAATTCAAGATAACCCAGCATCGCCTTGTGCACCGAAGCCACGCCGCCACCGCCACCTCCATATAGCCGCCATCCTGCCACCCACGCATCAACTATTGTACCAGTCCGGGTCCTGCCATCAACCACTACTCCAGACCAACGTATCAGAAGTAAGGGTCAATAATTTCCTGTTTGAACGCTAATTCAACAGTGAGAAGGGAAGATTCCCGCGCCAGCTATTTTTGAATCGCGCGCCACGTGGAGCCACCTGCAGCACATCACCTACCACTACCACCACCTCAAGCTTTGTGAGTGTTCCAGCTCTTGCATCGTCGTCAGCCATCGTCGCAAGCGTCAATTGATAATTGTGGGGTGTTCTACAAGTTCTTCAAAGGAAATTCGTGAATAAAAAAAAAGACTACGATTGTTTGTTTATACTGACGCCACGTGCCACATCGACGCCACGCTGCCACATCGACACCTCATCACCTCGCCACCATCACCACCACAGCTCCTGTTACATCATCGCTGTGAACTTCTCCAGAGATAGGTGTTCTCCACCACTATCGTCGCAATATCGTCGTCTCAGAATTTACCTTCGTGCTCCCAACTTCGTGCTACTGTGGGGTCCCCCAGCTTCGCGCAACTGCCGTTCGGAGCGCTGCGGTCGAACCAGATGTAAACACACCTCACATGTGCCCCTTCAGATCTTCACGACGTTCCTCCAATTTTGGCTACTGGTGATTCTCATGAATTGCAACCCTGAGATAAGTAATAATTAGTTGTGAACAACGTGCCAAGTTCTAAAAAGTGACTTACATAATAATATCCATAATATCCTGTGAATTAACCATTCAGTGACTTGTTAAATATTGGAGCCGAGTCCAGTACTCCATGCCCACAGTTTTCTTGTGTGATTTCAACATTCCTGCTTCTCACAGTCATTGATTTGAATATTAAGTGATCTACTAGTGTTATTGGTAAATTCAAATTCCAGAGAAGAAAGAAATAATTGTTTCTAGTAGTATATTTTGCATAATAAATGCATGAAAACTGGTTCATCAAAAACAAACTGCACACAGGCACATGGGTAACATGCTATGATAAAAGTGTAAAATAAAATCGTAAAGGATTAATTTCAGAGTTAGGTCTGGAGAAATATCAAAATTTTCTATGTTCAATTGTCTATGGAATTTCAAAAATAAATTTC
>WNGS01002560.1:8213-38057 GCA_020271785.1 Procambarus virginalis
AGAGGAATATGTAAGAGAATGCGATGAAACCACAGTGAAGACTATGCTAAAAAGAAAATGGTAAATATGACAAAAAATGCAGGAATGGAAGTGAAAAAAGCCTGAATGAATCACAGTGAACATTCGGGGAACTATAAGCTGCAGAGAACATGAAATATGACAAAGAACAGAGAACTATAGGAGATAAACAATGAGCTGATGAAAAAATTGCTAAGAACATGGTGGAAAACAAATACAGAAGAACCTGTTAGACCATTGAGAAAAAGGTAAATGAAAAATGAATGAATGAGTTTGGGAGTTTTTTTTTTTTAAGAACATGGAGCAGAACACACAATTAGGTAGATTATTGGTTAATAGAATTATATTGCTAGGGTGGTGCAGAGGAATGATCGGGGAAGGGGGAGTGGGCGAATGGGCTGAGATGAAGGGAGAGTTGGGGACGTAGGAGCGGGAGATAAGGGGGGGGAGGTGTATGGGGATGGGGAGACAGGGGCAAAAGGGGATGGGGCTAGGCAAGGGAGAGAGGCGGGGGAATATGATAAGGATGGGGGAAGGTAAGAGAGGAAAAGGGTAAGGTGTAATTGACCAGTGACTAGCCATTAGCTAGGAGTAAACCAAAAACGTATGAAGTAAGTATGTAGATGCCTGTTGTGATTTCAAACATGAGTATGAATAGCTGAGTAACAAATGGGTTTAAGGAGAGGATATAATTGCCTTTGATTAGGTTGATAGACTGAGACGATCTCTGATCTGAAAAAACATTTGATGAACATGAACTAGAAGGCGAGGAGGAGTTCCGCAATTGCTAGGTGATGTATTTCAGTGTGATGAAATGTAGTGGGTTGTTGTAAATACAAGGCCAATTGGATCTGATTTGTAGTGAAAGTTCAGAGCAAACCAAGCCGAGGGGACAAAGAAATCGTAGATTCGGTTTTACGCTCATTTAGTGCCTTAATTTACTACATGAAAGTATGCTGTTTTAAATTAAGGAAAATTTGGAAAATATTGAAATGTGACAGAGAATAAGTGGGGGGACAGAACTGGAGGTCTCAGTAATGGTTTGGATCTATTATTACTTACTATGTCTGAAACTATAGCGTTGTTAAAAGTTTCAGGGACATTTTATTTTTTTTTTTTTTTTTTCTGTTAGTAAAGAAGTTACAAATGAGAGCTAAAGCTTGGAACAATGAGTGGAGCTCGGTAATTGCTTGTATCTATTTTACTTCATTTGATATACAAAAAGTTTGTCAAATTTCAGGAAAATTTCCTGATATTAAAGAAAGATACGAGAGAGAACTAGTGCGTGAACAGGAGTGGAACTTCGTTAAACAAGTTATTGTATTTACTATGTCATGAAATTACAGTATGTTGAATTCGGGGAATGGATTGTTAGGATTGAAATCTAGCGACAGAGAGGACCTGAGACTAGGTTGTGACAGTGAGATAGGTCTATATCGGTGAAACATAGCTGAAATATGATAAAATAGGCTATACTGAATGGGCTGCAAGTACTTGTATGACGTTTGCCTGTATTTGGTCTTAAAAACGGACTCTGATTAATATCCGGTCTTTGTATAGACTTGACTATTTCAGTACTCAAAACTGGCCTGTTACAAATGGTCTGAAATGGACTCTGGTAATTTTGTGTGCTACAAACTTCGACTGAGTCAATTTTGCGTCTGAAAATCGTCACTCTGATATTATGCAGTCTACAACTGCGACTGTCAGATGAGTTTTCGGTCAAAGCGGAACTCTCAGACGCATTTCGGTCTATCTTATGGTCTGACATATTTTTTTTGTCTGAAAATGGTCTCTGTCATATTTCGTTTTTTTTAATGCTAGCTGGTATATTTTTGGTCTTAACATGGACTCTGAAGAAAATCTGTGTCGGTCTCAAATGAGTTGTCTGAATGTGGGATTTCGGCTTTTACAGGTGAAATAGCTGTAAATGGATATAAAAATTTAAAACTTACTGAGTAAGATGCTATTTTCTTAACAAAAACCGTATAATAACCATTCGATAAAGTCGTTATTTGAATAATTTCGGTCTTATACTCTCAAATAAACTTCTAATGACATCAATGGAACTTGAAAATATTTCTAGAACTGACTCTGAAAACTTTGGAATTTCCCATTAGAATCGGTTTAAGAAGAATGTAGATTTTTGGTCAAATATTTTCCCATTAAGAACTCTTTGACAATCCAAAAAGTGATTTTCCAGAAAAAAATAAAAACGTTATGACTGTCGCGGACCAATATTAAAAGACCTCATCGTGGAAAGTCGTAAAGGACAGGGGTCTTCAGAAGACCTTGACACAGCCGCCTACAGACGCCCTAAGACTTCAAACTCATTTGCCGTGTTGGAAGACGAGTACTGTGGTGAGCCTGCAGTTCACTCGAAAAGGAAATCAATGAAGAGAAACGAAGTGCAGGCCCCTCAAAGTGCTCAGAAAGCTAAGGAGGCACCTAAGCGAATTTTGGTTGTGGGAGATTCCCAGGTGAGGTACTTAGACAGAACGTTTTGTGCTAGAGATAGGGGAAACAGGTTAAGGGTTTGCTATCCCGGAGCTGGAATTGGTGACATTATAAACAACATGAATGATATTATGACTAGAAATGGGAACAATCCTATTATTTGTATTAGCGCCTGAGGAAATGATATTGGTTGAGTTAGGAGTGAGGAACTGATTCAGAGGTATAAAACAGCCATAGAATTAGGAGCAAGGGAGGTATCCCGGTCATATGTGGCATTCTTCCACGAAAGGGAGTTGGAAACGAATGGATGTCGAGGGCACTTAGTGTCAATTGCCGGCTGGAAAGATATTGCAAATCAAATGCAATATCTTTCATAGACAACTGGGAACACTTCTATGGAAGAAATGAAATGTATGCTCGCGATGGGGTGCATCTGTCAAGGGCTGGGGTTGTTGTTGTTGTGAACTCGTTGGAACCAGTGGTTGGAGGCGTTTGTTTCGGTTTAAATTGTTAGCAGATAGTAGTATGGGAATTGATATGGAGGAAGGAGGTAATAAAAGTATATGTTTCTGGGAGAAAGAAATTGGCAAAATGATCAGGGATAGAATAGGGCCTCAAAAAAGCAATACACTTTGGGGTATATTACACTAACAGTTGTCGGGGTTTCACGGTTCTCGTTAGTGAAGGGTTAAAGCAAAGGTAGACCGGATCTCCCTTCCAGGTGGTTGCTCCGACAATAACCCTTACTCACCGTCGTTCTGCGGGTCTTCCCTCGATCCTCTAGGCTCCACTGCGCGCCCCGGAGAGTACCCCAGTCGATCTCACAACCGGCCTTAAATTGCAAGATGAGTGGGGGCACAGATCGTTCCCTCAATCTGTGGCCCACCCCGACACAGAACTCTTACACAGCCTTTAAGGTCGCCAACTGGTGTTTTTAGGTGTCCAGTAACACTGCAGTGGTGAGGTGTAATTGTGGTAATTGTGGGAAGAGCAAATTCCAGTAATATGGTATCAGGCAGGTCACTCTGCTTTACATCATTACACGGTCACAAGATAAATGGAGGGGATGATATCAAACACCAAAGAGTTTTGGTATTTTACTTAAAAGACAACGAGATATATATATGCATCAATGTATCAGGAACAATATATGACCACTGCTCAATCCATAGCAGAATAATCTGGAGCGCACCAATATGGCAACACCGGAAGCGCCACCTGTCAGATCTCAGCTGACCGGGACCCTCGCGATCGTGAGAACAGACTAGTACTTGTTTTCTAATTCTATCACGATCCCCGTTTATTTAACTTTTCCCAAAACACTGTATTCAACATTCACATGGCTTACTTATGATTTCACTGGCCTCACGATCAACATCTTATTCACACTGCACTCACAGTGACTTTTCACCGTACCAAAAGATTACTCTATTCTTAATAATATTTACTGTGAATGCACTCGCTTGATCACTGAACTTTTCTTTATATCTATACTTTCTCTCAAAGAGATATCACTGGCAATCACTTCACGTATATGATATTATTCAGTACACAGGCATGTCATATATAAATCAGTAATCAAATCACAGGCACACACATATATAAATCATGGAGATCAATACACAGGCATTTATATCAATAAATCTTGGAGATCAATACACAGGCATTTATATCAATAGATCATAGAGATCAACACACAGGCATTTATATCAATAAATCATGGAGATCAATACACAGGCATGTATATCAATAAATCATGGAGATCAACACACAGCCATTTATATCAATAAATTCTAGGCTCATAGCCTAACACCAATATCTGGTTTACTACCAATATATATAATAATAATAATCACAGGAAATTAATAATAGTCACAGTAAATTCTTTGATGAATCCTGGTGCTTGCACACACCCACACATATATATATATGTAAACTGATACTGTGAGCGCTCTGGGTAGCCTCACCACACACTGTGCTCTCTGTGACTTAGACTCAAGTGAGACTTGCTCACGACATATAAAATATCCTGACAAGAAAATATATAGCTAACTAAAGGGGAAATGGGAGGGTAACTGTAAACACCTACTTCACCTATCCTAGGATGACAGTTGGGTTGTAGCTCCTGGTCCAGGCTCTCGCCTCGTTCACCATCCAGAAACACAAGCCCACGCCTTAGGATGTCGCGTCTCGCCGCTTCTGTACACTGCAGGTCCGTGCTCCTTCCTCTACAGTACGTCGCAGGGTTGAAGTCGGTCTCCTGGCCGTCAACTTTCCTCCCAACTACGGCAGCCAGCCTACGTCTCGGCGGTCGTCGTACGTTTCCCAATTAGTCCTTGTCACTGTACTCCCAGAGGAACTGCCTCTCACCACTACGAAGTCACTGTGAAGTTATCAGCCGTCCCAGACGATACTGCTTAAGCTCCACACGCACAGCACCCGACTTCAGAGCACTTGAAGCTCACAACACTGTCAATTCCCTCGTCGTCTAGATATATCGCTAGGTATTTGGGAAGACTTCTCGACGTGCTTGCATCCAACTGTTGACTCGTAGGGTTCCACGAAGGTGGGGTTACTGTCAAACTTGACAGGATCGTCGATCACACGTTCAACCTGGTTGACAAGGCGTCAACCCGGTTCACTCACGGTGGGTTGGCCCGGCCACTAAGCTGTCTCTTATACTGGTGAACTGCCAAGGACGACACACGTCGATGCCCGGCCCACTTCTTGCAACGCACCTGTCCCTGAGCACTTGTTGCTCAATATTCTGTCAATTCCTTATCTGAGCCACATCTGGGTTGCAGGAAGACCTCACAGAGTGCGCGCCAACAACTGGAGACGCTTACATCCACCGGAGTTCGGTAAATCCGTCACTCTGACAGGATGACCGATCGCGCGTCCTACCTCTCGGACGTGTCGTGAAAGACTGATATCGCCAAGGCGTCACCACGGCTGGACCCCCATGCCTATGTGACGTCACTTTTTCCAAAGTCGGTTTTCATTGGCTCCCAGTGCCACGTCGCTGACGGTGACCAATCTGGCGCCACTGACGTCACACAGTTTTGGCGGGAGAACAGACTCGCCAGCGCCATATTGGCTCCCTAAAGGGCCTATCCCACAGGCCAAAATGTTCTTATTTCACAAATTTCTCGGCTCTTCGATAATACTGTTCTCTCCCACATATGTTCAATTGATGCCTGCAATGTAGAGAACGCTCGGGAATAGTGGACATGACTCTTACAGCAGGCGTGGGAGAATTAGAAGGGGGGGAACACCGTCACACAGTAGAAGTCTAAGAAACAAAATAAACGAATTAAATGCTCTTGTCTATACAGAAAAAATAGATATTATTGCACTTACCAAAACTTGGATGAATGTAGAAAATAGAGAACTATTAGCTGAATATCAAATAAATGGATTTAAACTATTTCACACAGATAGATATATTAGACGAGGAGGGGGAGTAGCCATATATGTTAGGGACAATTTGAAACGTAGTCTCAAAGAGGGAATCAAAATTGAGCCACATACAGAAACTATATGGATAGAATTAAGCGAAATAGCAAATAATCTTATAATAGAAGTTATATATAGGCCACCAAATTTAGACAGAATGGAAGCAAAGCATCTATGGGATGAAATATCTAGAGCATCTAGGTGCAAAAGTATTTGTGTCATGGGTGACTTTAATTTTAGTGGAATAAGGTGGATTAACAGAACAGGGAATAACGAAGCGCAAGATTGTATAGAATAAATTGATGATTGTTTTCTTATGCAACACATTAAGGAACCAACGAGGGAAAATAATATTTTAGATTTAGTGTTAACTAACAGGGAAATACAGATTAATAACATAGAAATCGGGAGTGAACTAGGGAACAGTGATCACAAAGAAATCGGATTTAGCACAGAGTGGAATAGATCTGCAGGAGAAAATTCTGTTAAAGTGCCAGATTTTCGTAAAGCTAATTTCAATATCCTAAAAAAATTTTGGGGGCAAATAGATTAGACAGTCTTGGGCATAGGGTGGGGACGCCGGTCTTGGAGCAAGACGTGAACCCAGTGATAGCATCTTATAGCTTCGTAATTACAATTGTTACTTAACCTATTATAGGTATAGGTATATACCTATTATAGGTATAGGTTAAGTAATAATTGTAATTACGAAGCTATAAGATGCTTATCTTAACATACTAACAAGGTTAGGTAAGGTCGGTGTTTTCTATGAAGCTTTTCAAGGTAAACTATTATGTTTAGTATATCACCTATGCACGTATTTAATAAGTCAATATTGACTATACGAATTTGCTAGGACGGGTTGAGAAGAGATAGTTATTGGGGAGCTGTAGGCGAGTGCGAAACTTCAAGGAAAGAGATTCAATAAGGGGTTTATATGTAAGGAAAGTAAGTGGAAGTTGAGTACCGGAGCAAATGGCTGAAAAGTGTGTAACCAGTTTGTTAACGACGAAGACCGGGTTTGCAACGCCGCAATAATGAAGATGGAGGACAGGTGATAAGTCCACAACAAGTTTACCTCCAATCTTTCTGATTTTTCCAGCTCTGAGGAAGAGGGGTATTAACTGTAATAGTTGAGTCATAGAATTTTCAGCTTTCACGTTTAGCTGAATGGATAGCCCTGCAGGCCACGTCACTCATTTTCGGATAGAAAATATAAGAATAAAGTGTCTGTTGGCGTTGGTGACTTTTCTAGGCTTCATGCTTCAAGTACACGGCCCAAGCGCAATCCAAATGCACTTCTGTATGCCGTGGGAGGCATAAAGAGGTACAGAGCAGAGGGCAGCATCTGTTGTTGTTGTTTTAGATTCGGCTACTCAGAACATTAAGTTCCAAGTAACACGGTGAGCCCGAAAGTGGAGGATTTTTGGAGCCATAATTGGCATCAATAGCTGACACTAGAGATCTGGGGATGGAAGGGGGTCTTCAGTCCTGGAGGGCTGGCTGTACCAATTATAGAGTTTTTTTTAGGGATATTTTTGCGATATTTGGCAGGGATATTATATCCCTATGCCTCTGGCTGGTTCACTAATTGGTGGGGTTAGTGTAGACCTCTAGGTCTTCCGTTTTTTCTTTGCCTGTGACTTTGGCTGAACCGTGCTGTCGTTGGAATTTGGTGAGGTGGCCTTGTACAAGACCTTGAGGAGGTCTTGTACCGAGTAGGTGTCGTATTTGTGGTGCGGCGGTGGAGCTACTACTAAGATTTCCTCGTTTGAAGAGTCCGTAACATCCGTAGGTGGTGTTTTCGTCTTTCGCCTTGCAGCCTGTGGTAGACCCATGTGTCGTGGATTGGTGGTAGAAGCTATTTCAGTAGTGTTGCTGGTGATGTTAACATTTGCCCGAAACGCTATGCATATTAGTGGCTTTAGGTACTGTATGTACTAGCTCTATCTATAAATCCAACAGTATGTTTGAATCTCTGCATCTATATATGTATTTTTCCTAAATAAATTATTATTATTAGTATTTGTAGACAGCACGTCTGCTAGAACGGCTGCGGAGATGGTGATGGTAGGCGTGTTGGGGGCTGGAGAGGGAAATACCTTTTTCTTTTTTAAATATATACAAGAGTTACACACAGAAATCACAATAGCGTGATGCACCAAATGAACAAATCCACAAGGTCTGTGACAAGGATTCGAACCTACGTTCGAGAGGATCCCAGACGTTGCCTTAATCGACTGAGCTAGTACATGGTTAAAAGAATTGCAACCGGGAAATCATCCTGATTTACCAACGGATCCTGCAATCTCTCCGAGACACAAACCAGGGTTTTACGCAATTCCTCTATGCACTCGAGCTATGTCAGTAGACTGTTTTACCTCTTCGTCCTTACTTCATTACTGTCATGTGTCACTGACCTTGGCCTTGTGTTACGTGAGATTACAGTTAAACAGCTGGGGAATCATGCTACTGATCCTGCAATCTCACGCCGTGGGACTCTGCTCCCTCCACTAGGGTATCATATATCACCCGCAGGGAGCTCTCCTAGTCATGCCTCAAGACCGGTCACCACTATTTGACCTTGGACCCAATGGGGAGAGGAGAAAGCCCAGCCCACACTGCTAAGCTCAATCCTACAGTGTGTGACTCCCCGCCGAGCCTGCCCACCTGTGCGTGGCAAAGTTTTACCGGACTCCCGGCCGTAACTTCAATTCCACCTCTTCCTTTCTGGTCGCCAGCTGTACATCAGGGTCTACGTCAGGATCTACAACGTTCAAATACGATGTATCTATCTATCTATCCCAGGGCCTCTTTCTATATATACTGCCAGCCTTAGAATTCAAATATAACGTCGCGTTGCCATCCCGGGGTAATTTTCTAGGAAATGCCAGTACCAGTATTCAAATATAATATCGTGTTGCCTACACAGGGTCTCCCTCTATGTAATTTCAGTACCAGTGTAGTATAATCATATATCATTTATCCACATTGCTCAATGAGGTGGAAGTGACACCAAAAGCAGCGATAAAATAATAAAGTTTACTCAAAGGCAAACTACAGACACATGAGGTATCTAAATATGTTCTTATGGAAATAATAATGGGTGACAGCAGCGTTCCTCTGGTGACCGTTGGCAACTCGCATCAGCTGATCGAGTTTAAATGGACCACTGGCCCCTCACTAGAAGGTGGCGACTTCGTCAGCGCAGATCCTCAGTCCTCCACAAGTCAGCCACTCGCATTCTTCACCAGGCAGTAGATGACATACACGTGCTGTCCCACAGCCTAATCTACCCCCATGACTACTATAAACACTCTAGTAAATGCCTAAACATAACAATAGGCCTATCTTGCCTAACAATCAAGGGAAATATGGGAGGGAAAAATGATCTATTTTATCAAATCCTGCCCTGGCCTCCGGTGGTCGCTGGGGTTCCTCCGTCCCTCACGTCGTTCCTTGACGTTCCAGATGAGTCACCAGTCCATAGGCGTCGTGAAGATTCTCATCATCTGTGTACTCGTTCCTTGAGTGAAGTTCCTGGGCGTTGGCTCGTCCAGTCGTCACTGCACACGTCGTTCCTTCAAGCACTCCTTCACCAAGATCACTCACTCCTGGATCAGGATGCGTCTTCTTCCTTCTGAGTTCCCAGTGAGCGTGATCCAATCACAACTGCTCTTGAGTACCTTGGAGTTCCACTGACGGTGAGCCACTCACTACTCCAGCCATCGTAACTCTCTCGACTCTTCCAAGACTATAGCTCACAGTCCTCGGCGCCCTTACACCGCTGGAACTCGGCTCCCACGCACTTCCCTGAAGTACTGCAGTCTTTGGTAGTCACCATAAACTTGTCAGGCTGTGTAAATGCACTGAATAAGGCTCCTAGACCTCGGAACTCGAGAGCTCAACCAACATACATCCACCCTCAGTGAGGCGTCGCCTATCTCTGAGCGCCTGGCGCTCTGCAGGCGGTGGGCCAGGTCTTCCAGTGACGTCAAAGACCCAGGAGCGGGCTCTGAGTGGTCAATAAAGTCATGTGACCTCAGCCAGCCAATCACCGGCCGGCGGGCGCCGCACACAAAAAGTGGATTTGCAGACAGGGGACGTCATTTTGTTGTACCTAGGGCGCGACTTCTCCCCTTTACCTACAAACTTATAATACAAATTTCTCCATAAATCGGTAACCATTTCAGTAGTCTCATACCTTAAAAGATTCCCTGCATCTCAGAGAACCTGCAAGTAAGCTGATATGACTCTTAAATCCGGTAGATGGGAGAAATTGGAGAGGGCACCGTCACATTACACACAGTGGATTCATTACACCTTGTGGATTTGTTTATACAAGAGTTGTTACATTCTTGTAGAACAACTAGTACGCATGGCGTTTTGAGCAAGTCCTTAATCCTATGTTCCCTGGAAAACGACTCCTCACGAAGAATCGTTTAACAACCAGGTACCTATTTTACTGTTGGGTTAAACAGAGGCTACAGTTAAGGATTTGCAACCAGTAAATCCTCCCCGGCTAAGATACGAACCCTGGACAAAGCGCTCGCGGAACGAAAGGCGAGCGTTTTACCACTACGCCACGGAGACTGTTTATGACACCTGGGTCTTGGGTGGTTCTGGAGTCTGTGTTGAAATGGACCTGATTGAAATCTGATTTCTTTGTGTTCACTGCTCCCTAGCTCACTTCCTATTTCGGTGTCATTTATTTGTGTTTCTCTGTTAGTTAACAATAACTTTAAAATATTATTTTCCGGCATTGGCTCCTTAATGTGTCGTTTAAGAAAGCAATAAAAAATTAATTCAAGAAAATCTTCTTCTTCATTATTCTCTGTTTTTTTTAATCCAGTTTATTCCACTAAAATTAAAGTCACCCATGACACAAATACTGTTAGACCTGGATGCTCTAGATATGTCATCCCATAGATGCTTTGCTTTCCAACCTGTTTAAGTTTGATGGCCTCTATATAACTCTTATTATCAGATTTCCAGCTTTATTGTTTAATTCTAGTCAAATAATTCCTGCGGATGGCTCAGTTTTTATTCCCTCACTGAGACTACATTTCAAATTTTCCCTAACATATATGGCTACTTCCCCTTCTCGTCCAAATCTTAGCGAAGTATCCAAAATTTGCTTACTGTAGGTAATGAATGCACATGACTGTAAAGCTGCCACCCAGTTGGGTGGGTGAGCATCAAGTCTAGTAACTGTGTGACTCACTATAGATGTAAAGTGCCTTGTATAGTGAATGTTGTGAGCTTCTTGTAATGTCACTTGTGACACCTCTTTGTGACACAAAGATTATTGATGAGTGTATTTGTGTGGGTGATTAGATATGTATGTGTATGTATATATGTATACGTATATATATATATATATATATATATATATATATATATATATATATATATATATATATATATATATATATATATATATGTACATGTATGTATGAGAGTGTGTACATGTGTATACAACATTAATAATTTTGTAACTGCGTCAAACATTGTTATTTGCTTAGCGCAAACGAACTAGAGGGTTCAGTTCCTGAACCGATTATGTACCTCTGTAATCCTTTACCCCATCGCCCACGGGATGGGTATGGGGTGCATAATAGAGAAAGAAATNCTAATCCCATATTGACCTTTGCATAAAGTTGTTTTAGTCTGTGTTGGAATAAGGTTAACAGACCATATTTTTCAGCAGCCTTTCTTTGGACACTTTCACGAAGAAACTTTTGCATGCAACTTTACACATGTCCCACCACTCCAACAGACATCTGAACTTATGTTTTTGCCCAACCAGGTGTTCCCACAATACCTGAAAATTATCAATTACATCTCTACTCTGCAACAGACTGCAATTGAGCTTCCATGACCCTGTCCCCACTTTAACCTGATCGTCAATAGCAAGCTTCACCACAACCATACAATGATCTGAACAGCTGACCGGAACAGTACTGCAAGAACTAATTTTATCATGTAATGAGTGCATATATATTCTGTCAAGATAGAACCATAATTCTGGCGAACATATGTGTATTCATATACACCTCCGTTAATGCTATTGCATCCTTGAGACCAATACATTTCAAAAGTGTAATTAAAGCAGGAGATACACATGCGTTCGACTGAATGCTACAATCTCTCACAGAAGTGACACAATTAAAGTCTCGCCAAAAATAATTTTACGTGTATCATTTCTGAAAAAATACAATAACTCGTTAGAGAACAATTCCTCCCTCTCTTTCTTCCTGCGGGAGCCAGAGGGAGCATACACATTAAGCAGAGGAATTATTGTGTCAAAAAAGGAAATCCTTGCATATAAAACATTACCATTATCATCCATTTCAGTATAAGAACCTTGATGTGGGCTCGCTTAGCAACCAATATCATTGTACCACCCTTCAACAAGTTCGTTGAATTTATTAATACTTCAAGTAATCAAGCAGCACATCAAGTTTCTTAACATCTTGTACAATGTGTTCTTGCACTAAAAGTACATCCAATTTATGATATTTAAACAATGATAACAGCTGCAACTGTTTATTTCTACAATTGAGCCCATTAATGTTCAAAGTAGCACAATTAAAATTAATAGGCTTCCCGAATGTTATTTGAGAGAAAAACAAAATTACTCTTTATCCATCGTAATCTCACTTGACACTAACTTAGTGTCTTCTTTCCCTTTCCGAAATCTAAGTTTAATATTTGCCTTCGCGTCACGACTCTGTTCATGTTCCACAAGATCCCACCATGCCTTATCACTGTGCTCGTTACCATGATCCCCACCACGGTTGTACTGTGCCCTCGCTACGTGTCGGTGACTCTTCCTGGCTTGGTCACGGTGAACTTCAACGGTAACAACCTGCTCAATTTTTTCAGAGACTTTTAATTTAGCGGCTAAGTCCTTCATACGTATCAGATCAATACTCCGAGTTAATTTTTTCCCACGTTTCTCACATGACTGGTTACAGAACCAGCCTTCACACTACCCTTACCCTTTCTATCAGACCTTACTGAAGAGGGTGGAGTTGCCCTCTGCACAGACATTTTACATCACTATCCTCCATGGAGTCATCCTCTACATCCAGTTGACAACCAATTACTTTTCCATCGTCACCTCACCAAGGTCAGCGCCGCCGTCGCATCGCAGCTCTGCGCAGCGTCAGCGCCTATGTCATGGGCGTCCACATGTATATTGTCCAGACTTACCTCACCCTCACCAGGTTGAACGACAGCAGGTAAATCGTCCTGAGTAGTGTCGTCTGCACATTCCTTTTCTGCATTACCTTTATCGTCCTGATCTAAGTTACCTTCACCGGCCTCATTCGCACTGGGAGTCACTCCCACAGACGTTTCACTTACAGAGTTGTGGGTTACTTCATCTACCTCACCTGGCACCGCAGCATTTACAACAGCGGGTTCATTTCCTGATACACTGTCCTCTATTAATGGCGGAAAGTCATGTTCACGAAAAATGTTGATCCGTTCTGATGCCTCCACCTGGCAGGCAGCAGCCATGTGACCAGTACGCCCACACTTAAAACAAGTTTGCAGTTGGCCATTGTATATAAATTTAATATAATGACCTTCTACTGACATTGATGAAAGAATATACGATGAAGTTCCATCTTTACTGTTCTTGTTCCATTAAAACCCCTTCCCTGGTCCATAGGTATATTATTGAACGAACATTGTCCACTTTCCCATATTGTTGCAGTATGCGTATAATAGTTCCATTCAACATTTCAAATGGCGCATCCCTCACAGAAACGTATGTAAACGTTTTGCTCAAATTAATCACTTCTACTGATCCTTTCCCATTAGGTAAACTTATAATTTCATCGTCATACTTCTTTAGAAACTCTGAAAACGCCACATTGTTTTCAAATTTCAACACCACTCTGTTCCCTGGCAGTGGTTGGTAACCAAATATTTCTTCCATCTTGATCTTTAACACATCGAAGATCGTCGTGGATACAAGGTCGGGATCAACATGACAACTAAACTTGAGCCCTATGGACTCCTTCCGCTTGAGTGGAGGTGTGTAGGAGCCCATGATGGCACATATACCACCCCAGCGCGACGTTATCCGGCCATCCGTCAACACGCCGGCTCCCAGCGCCGACAAACACGTCCACCCACCAGACGCCAGTAGCAGAGCGAACCAAAACACGTCTGCTCACCACCACGTCCACGACGAGACTCTGCTCCACATTTAGTTGGATTTATAACAGAGTAAAGTTTATCATTTCCTTTACTAAAAATAGTTACTTACTAATAACTTTAATTTCGTAGTATACTACTACTTACTGGAACTCCTTTATTTAGTTGATATTAAACATTCTAGAGGAAATTATTTAATGTAAATGATTTCTCCTTAATTTCCTCGATTAGCTGCCCAACTTTAATAAGCCAATTTATGTTACGTAAAATTCTATTTTATCACAGAAGAATTTGTTGTGATATTAATACTCGTCACCACCTCTTCCTTCTTTAGTTAACTACGATATATATATATCCATTTTCGCTCGAGATGTCTATCGAGAGCCGAGCATGCGCAATAAGGAAGAGGGGAAAGCATCATCAGAGAGAGTCGACTTGGACACCATTGACAGTGTGCAGCAGAGCTACGTTTCGACCGTACTTATATCGCTCCCACGACCAGTAGATCGGTGCCACGTTATCTGGCAAATTATAGCCGTGTCCCAGACTAGTATATTTGCAATTCCATAATCAACGTCTTTCAAGCAGCAGCTGGAGGACGAAGGATTACTCAGTTCTCTACATTAACGGACACGCGGCACGGCAGCTAGGTTCACCTGTTTGTTACCATGTGGCCACAGTTAACAATTAGGCTAGTTGTCGTTAGGCCGTATATAAAATAATAGAATCCCGTACGTGTCTTTAGTAATTTTACAATCTTAATAGATGATTATTTTCATTATTTCTGCAGAAGAAATTTACAGTACTTGAATATAAATTGCACAGATATTGGCTGAAGATTTCTACAGATATCCTTATAATGTAGGATGTATTTGTAGTTACCTATTATGTAGATTTCTAGAATGTAATTGCCTTCCAGTTCCAAGTCGACGTCAACCGAGGTGCTAGGTTTCCCACCTTCACTTGCAACAATTTGCCCTATGCAACACGTCGTCGGTGGAGCGTGGCAATCGATTACACCTCAAGATTTACAGCTAAGCTGTCCCTTTTTTTATCTGTAGTAATAACTCTGTAGTTACAGTAGTGATTTCCCAAAGAGATCAATTACATTAACCCGTTGATTTATATCCACTGTACTATTCTATCCAGTAGTATATTGAGGTCCATTTACCTCCAATTAATATTATATAATCAACCTTATTTACTTTCATAATTTATTTACTCTGGTGAAGAACCAGCACCAGAATAATGCTAGGGATGTATAATGCTTTTAGCATGTAACCCCCCAATTTTGTGCAGGTTAATTTGACTCCATTTATATAAGAAATACAGTTTCACTAATCCATAGGACACTAGTTCTTGGGATCAGTTTAATTCATTGTCTCATTTTATTTTCCACTTTTTCTCAAAAAGTGGTGGTCCTTCATAGCTATCGAATTATTTATTTAATTACAAGTTATTGGAGTCAGGTTTCCCCCCCCCCACATCAACCACGTTATGTTGTAATTGGTTCCATAAATCAACAACCCTGCTACTGAACCAGTATTTACCCAAGTCCTTGCTAAATCTAAACTTATCCAATTTATACCCTTTGTTTCGTGTTCTATCTTGTGATGATACTTTTAATACCCCTATTAATATCCCCCTTTGTTATATCCATTCATCCACTTGTAAACCTTGTAAACCACATGTAAACTTCTATCATACACTTGTTAACCACTTGTAAACCTCTATCATGTCACTCCTAACTCTTCACCTTTCCTGTGAATGCAATTTAAGCTTTGTCATCCTACGCTGAACACGTTCAAGTGAATTTATATCCATTCTATAGTACGGCGGCTAAAAGTGAACTGCATAATCTAGGCAGTTGATAGTGGTAAGGTTTGCGACGTTGTGTACCTTAACGTTAGCAAAGCTTTTGATACAGTGCCACCCGAATGACTGATTAGAAAGATAGAAGCTCATGGTATTGGGGGAGCTATATTAATTTGGATTAGGGCATGGCTGTACCAAAGGAAACAAAGAGTTAGTATAAATGGGGTGAAGTCAGAGTGGGAAAATGTTGTAAGTGGAGTCCCAGGCTCTGTCCTGGGACCTCTGTTGTTTATAATATATATAAATGATTTAGATTCAGGTTTGATTACAACATCTGCTAATTTGCAGATGATACAAAAATCGGTAGGGAAATTAATTAACACGGAGGAAGACTCACTATCACTTGTGTCAAACTATCGCCCAATTAGCCTAACGTCTATTGTGGGAAAGTTGCTTGAACTTTCCCACAATGGCAGATACAGCATTAAGCTGCATCTGCCAATCTTTTGACCATTTCAAAACCCTATTTAAATCAACTTGAAGTGATAGTGAGTCTTCTTCCGTGTTAATTTCCCTACCGATTTTTGTATCATCGGCAAATTTGCAAATGTTGCTACTCAAACCTGAATCTAAATCATTTATATATATTATAAACAACAGAGGTCCCAGGACAGAGCCTTGAGGCACTCCACTAACAACATTATCCCACTCTGACTTAACACTTTAACGCGCCTGGCGATATGGACTTTTGGTACCCCCCCTCATGTGCCTTGCGTTTTCGGGTGACCGAGCGGCAACACTGAAAAGTGCATACTCTTTTCACTGTCCTGACCTTAATTTTCGATGTACTGATTTCATTTTTGTACCAAAGTGTTCGCAATAGAATGTTCTATAAGAACATATAAGAACATATGTATATGTCATCAAAGCATGAGTTAAATCACACAAAAAGCTGAAGAACTACATCGATTACTAGCCGTGAGCTCCAAACAGCAACGAAATGTTTCCATTCTTTTCAAGGTTGTCAACTCCACACTTGTCCTACAGCGTTAAATTTGGTATCACTGTGATCGCAATTAAATTCTGTACAAGGACATATGCATATAAATGTAGAATCATGATCGCAGCCCACACCAAGAGTGTGTGAACTGGGTGATTACCCTCGCCATGTCAACAATACAATAGTATTTCCACTAAGTTACAATACAATGCCGTTCTCCCAAATAGGTCATGTGCCTATTAGAGAAAACGGAAATTTAATGGCAAACATTTTCATACTAACCCCAAGTCGATCGAATAAGAATTGGATTTTATAAAAATATTTTTTAATCGCGTGTAAATTTACGACGCTCGTGCGGCAACTGGACAAAATACCCCTATTTTCGCGTCGTTTATTTACGACCCGGCTGCGTTAAAGTGTTTAACCCCATTTATACTAACTCTGTTTCCTTTGGAATAGCCATGCCCAATTCCAACTTAATATAGCACCTTAATATAATATAACTTTCCCACAATAAACGTTAGGCTAATTGTCCGATAGTTTGACGCAAGTGATCTATCTCCTTTTTTTAAAATTGGTACCACATTAGCAATCTTCCATAACTCTGGCACTCTGCCTGACTATTGATTTATTAAATATGGTAGACAGTGGCTTGCAAAGCTCCTTTTTGCATTCTTTAAGCACACTGGCAAACACTTCATCCGGCCCTGGGGATTTGTTTGGTTTGAGTTTTACTATTTGTTTAATTACATCCTTCCTGGATGTATGCTACACAGTATTCGTCAATAGACATCTATATATGCCTAAATACATGTGAAGAATCACACACACACTCACAGCTCCCTGACAAAAGAGAGTGAGGTTTGCTTAGCTGTCATCACCCACACAATGCAGCCGCAAGGTGGGTTGCATAACTCACACAGTACGCACAGTATTTCCCATTTCTAAACACTCCCATCCTCTTTAAACCCCCCCCCCCCCGTTTAAAAAAAAAAACAGCTACAACCAGCGACAACAAGCCACCACCAGCCGTTATGTAAGAATTTAAAACGAAAGGATCAATGCATGAATGTTCGTAATAAGGCAAATAGGACACTCGGATTTATTAATCGAAGCGTTAGTAACAAGACACCTGGTGTGGTTCTTCAGCTTTATCTTGCTCTGGTTAGGCCCCATTTAGATTATGCAGTTCAGTTTTGGTCGCCGTACTATAGAATGGATATAAATTCACTTGAACGTGTCCAGCATAGGATGACAAAGTTAATTCCCCATATTAGAAATCTTTCATATGAAGAAAGATTAATAAAGTTTAAATTGCATTCACTGGAAAGGCAAAGAGTTAGGGGTGACATGATAGAAGTTTACAAGTGGATGAATGCACATAACAAAAGGGATATTAATAGGGTATTAAAAGTATCAACACAAGACAGAACACGAAACAATGGGTATAAATTGGATAAGTTTAGATTTATGAAAGACTTGGGTAAATACTGGTTCGGTAACAGGGTTGTTGATTTGTGGAACCAATTACCGCGTAACGTGGAGGAGGTGGGATCCCTCGATTGTTTCAAGCGAGGGTTGGACATGTATATGAATGGGATTGGGTGGTTATAGATAGGAGCTGCCTCGTATGGGCCAATAGGCCTTCTGCAGTTACCTTTGTTCTTATGTTCTTATGTTATGGGCCCTTATCAGCCACCTCCACCCATTACCACCACCATTCTCTATCAGCCGTCGTCAGCTACCACCAGTCATTATCAACCACTATTAGCCACCACCAGCCACAAACAGCAGCCACAAGCCACCAACAGCTATCATCAGCCACCACACAGCTACCACCAGCCACAACCAACTACCAAAAGCCACCACCAGGCACCAACAGCTATCACAAGCCACCACCAACCACCTTCAGCGACCAACAGCTACCACCAGCCACCCTCCACTGCCACCAGTACCCCCCAATGGCACCAACAGCCAACAGCAGCAGTACTACTAGCTACACCCGGCCACCACTAGCTACCACCAGCTACAACAAGCAGCCACTACCAGCCACAAACCAGCTACAACAAGCAGCCACTACCAGCTGCCATCACCAGCCACTACCAGCTACCACCAGCCACCACCACCAGCTGGCACCAGGAGTTACTACTAGCCACCAACAGCAGCTGATAACCACCAGCTACTACCTTCTACCATCAGCTACCACAGCCACCACTAGCCACCACAGCCGCTGCCAGCCACCAACAGCAGGCACCAATAACGACCACCAGCTACCACCATCAGCCACTACCAGCCACCACCACCAGCCGTAGTGGCGGCCAGCGCGTCCACTGATAACCCGGCGGCTTTACCATGGGAGTTAGTGGTGCAGTGGAGTGTGAAGATCCTCCCAGACTACGCCACGGGAAATTCCTGAGAATCTGAACGCCATTTCGTGTTGTTATTACTTCTATATACAGTACCACTTCAAACTCAGATTACCTCTATTACATATCACCACCAACATATATTACTTCCATATACAGCATCATCACCAATACATANTCCAAGAAAAATGGCAGCAGTTGATTCCTGATTACAACAAACTTAGTATTCCACAATTTCCTCGAAATAACTTAGGACTAAATTTACCCAAAAATTTACATGTATTCTGCGATGCTTCAGGCAAAGCATATGGCTCAGTAGCCTATCGAGTTAATACTCAACAATCATTTTTGCTCACATCTAAGGCAAGGGTAGCCCCGATTAAAAGGAGGTTACTACCCCAAATGGAATTAACTGCCTTATTAGTAGGTGTAAGACTGGCTCATTGCCTGATCAAAACCCTCAATAATGTTCACCTTGGTGAAATAGTAGTGTGGTCAGACAATGAGGCAGTATTGCAGTGGGTAAAAAACGACAACAACAAAACTCCCTATGTCAGCAATCGAGTAAGGGAAATTCGAGAATTGTCTGCTGGTTATAAATTAAGACATGTCCTAACCAAGGACAATCCAGCTAACTATTTATCCAGAGGTTTGACTTTAAAGGAATTAGTTAAAACCGAGATGTGGTTTAACCCTTAAACTGCGCATGGCGTATATATACGCCATGAGTAACATGTCTGACCGTGCGCATGGCGTATATATACGCCAAAGGGTGCCAGGCACGATTCAAACGTCCCGCGGTGTAAAGGGGTCACCCATCCCATAGCCACGGGCTATTGTAAACAGACGCCATTTTGAAAAAAAATCTAGAGCAGGCCTCCTTTGTTTCACAGGCCTTAGTTAGTGGCCAGACACCATGGCGAGCGCATCACGAGCCAGCGTGCGACCTCGCTTAGCGCACCGCGCCGCACAGTCTTTGACCGAAGACGAAATTGCAGATGAATTGTTCAAGGACGTTGACGAGTCTGATATTGACGACTCTGATATAGATGAAGATTATACCCAGCCAGAAGAAATCGAAACAACGGATAGTGAGGGTGAACATGTGGGTGCCACGAGGGTGAGGATGCCTCACGAGGATACTACTCAACACCACTCAACACCACCTCGCGCCCAAGCACGTCGTTCATCTATACCACTACACGTTTATGATATGATCAACGATTCAGAAACAAGTGAATCTTTCTCAGGTTTTAGTGATGAAGAATCTGAGAATAGTTTTACCCCGGCTGTTAGTGCCAGTACAAGTTTCGCCGCATCAGCTACCCGCCCAGCCAAGCGCCGCCGCATGGGACAATATGGCGACAATGAGGAACAAATTCCCTCATGTTCCAGATCTTTTACCTCATCTACCGTTCCTGCCCCTACTGTTACAATGCCTGCTTCAGCTCCTGGTCCCCGGATTCCTCGCCGTCGTGCAGCTAATGGCTCTCGGAAGGCAGCAGATTTGTGTGTGTGGAGTGATGGGGAAGATTTTGTACCACAAATTCCCGACTTTGACAACAGAGATGTGGGAATTACAGATCTTTTCCCTGATACTGGTGACGAAATGTGTGAAAGTGACTTTTTTATTGCATATTTCGATGAGCCGCTCATGGAACACATTGTTCATGAAACGAACAGACTTGCGGCCGATCTCATTGAACTTGAGGAAGTTACAGAATTTTCACGACTACAGCGTTGGAAAGAGACAACTGTTGGTGAAATGTATGTGTTTTTCGCAATTTGCATGTTGATGAAACATTGTGTGAAACACGTAATTTCAGATTATTGGAGCAAAGACAACGCTGTTCCAACACCATTGTTCGGGAAATATATGTCCCGAGACAGATTTCTGTTGATCCTACGGTGCATTCATTTTGCAAATAATGCAGACGAGACACAGGATGATAGGCTTTGGAGGGTGAGGCACGTGCTAAATGACCTGATTGGAAAGTTCCGAGATTACTACGTACCAGCTCAGAAGCTGGTTATTGATGAATCCCTTGTGCTTTTCAAAGGACGTGCTGCCTTCAAGCAGTATATTCCCTCAAAACGTCACCGATTTGGACTGAAATTCTTTGTGCTCTGTGACTGTGAATCAGGAATGGTGTTACACATGATACTTTATTCAGCCACAAATGTAGATATTCCTGCTAATGACGAACATGGCTTCTCAGGTAGTGTGGTGAAGTCACTGCTTGCACCATATCTGAACAAGGGCCACATATTGTACACAGATAACTATTATACCAGTCCCTTGCTAACGAAATTCTTGCTTGATAATAAGACTGGAGTGTGTGGAACAGTAAAGCCAAAACGAAAGGAAATGCCTGTGTTTGACACTGCTATGCAAGTAGGTGATTGCGAGGTAAGAAAAAGTGGTGCAATGCTTTCAGTGCGGTGGAAAGACAGACGTGAAGTGAACATGTTGACCACCATTCACCCTGGTACAATGGTGGACAGTGGCAAGGTGAACAGAACAACAAAGCATATAATATATAAGCCAGATTGTGTGATGGACTACAACATCAACATGCGTTTAGTTGATAAATGTGACATGATGGTGGGTGCTGTAGAGTGTGTACGGAAGACTGTGAAGTGGACGAAGAAAATGATTTTCCACCTAATTGACGTAACAATGCTGAACAGTTACAACATGTTTCTTGTAAAGACAGGTAGAAAACCATATTTCCGTTCATTTAGTTTTCAAGTTGTGAAACAGTTGCTAGGTAAATTTGGCAAGGACACACCTGGCATACAAAGACCCATTCGAGACCCAATATTGAACCATGCTCCTGCACCCAGGCTCGCTTACAGGGAGGCCTTTCTGATGCACCAAATCAAGAAATTACCACCAACTGGAGCTCGTGCAGCAGGCCAGCGTCGGTGTGTTGTGTGTTCCAGTACCAAATTGAGGCCACAGAAACGTAAATTGGTGTTGACATGGTGCGAAGCGTGTGCCGTCCCTCTGTGCCATATCGACTGTTTCGCACAGTATCACAGTCTCCAGGAGTACTAAATGTGTAATTCTTTGGTAAATAAATGTACATATCAAGTTATTTTTTGTGTTTATTTTGAAAAAAACCCAAATACATTGAATATTTCCTGTAAATTATACCATTTTGGTGGGCATACTTGTGACACTAATATGTGAGCGCCTATTGAGTTTAGACCATTTTTATTATAATACAACGTCTATTGCTAATAATTGGAACAATACTAGCGAAAAAAATTTGAGTAAAATGACCCAAAAATACTGTAAATAATTCCGCGAAAATAAATTCGCGGCAACTCGGGCCGCGTGAGCGGCCGTGAGTGACAGCTGGCTGACGCAGCAGCCTCCAGCGCTCACGTTCTGTGACGTCATCAGCCAACTTCTCGGCTCAATTGTGTCATTGGTATGCATAATAGAATTTTTTTATTATTTTTCCCGTGCTCAGGGGACTCAAATTAACATGTTTAGAAGACGAAAAAATTTTTTGGATTTTTTTTTTCTTGCGCACAGGGGTGTAAATGTGCCCAGGACCCCTGAGCAGTGTAAGGGTTAATGGATTCCAATGGCTAGTTAGTGGTCAGTGGACCCAACAGAAGACACAAATCATTGTGACCAATGTCAATATCTCTGTTGTGGATCCAGAACCCCCTCGAACTTTAGCTATCAATCCTCATCGTTATTCCAATTTAAGCAAATTACTAAGTTACAGAAATGGTGTTTGATTTCATCAACAAGATGGGGATCAAGTATCGATTTCCTAGTTCCATCAAATATTTTGTCAAACAGCTCAACAAGAGACTTATGGGAAGGATTATGAACATCTCCCAGATAAGTTGAGTAAGTCTCTGGACATCTGGCTTGACTCAAACAACTATAACATTTTGAGATGCGGCGGACGTCTGCTTCATGCAGAAATAAATTTAGATACGAAGAATCCTATACTTCTTCCACGTCACCACATCATTACTAAAAACATTGTTTTACATTACCATGAGCATAATACATTACAGGGTGGAGTATTAGATACTCTTACTGAATCAGATAACGTTTTCGGCTTACCCAAGGTCACCGAACTGTCAAGTCTTTAGTCAAGTCTTGTGTAATCTGCAAGACATATGATGCTCGAGTGTGTCCTTATCCAGGTCCACTACCCCTACCTAAGGAGCGAGTCGTCCACCTTCGTTCCTTTGAAACCACAGGTGTCGACTATACAGGAGCACTAATTTTAACAGGCACACCGGACAAGATTCCAGTGAAAGCCTACATTTGCCTTTTCACGTGTGCTACCACACGTGGAGTACATTTAGAAGTCACTTCTGATATGAGTGCAGAAGCCTTTCTGCAAGCCTTTCGCAGATTTGCTGAACGAAGATCTTGCCCAAAATTAATGATTTCAGATAATGGATCTAAGCTCGTGGCAGGAGAAGCTTGCTTACAAGAAATATGGAAACATCCAGAAGTACACTCTGTGCTCAAACAGATACAATGCTACTGGAAATTCATCCCTCCAAGAGCACCTTGGCACGGCGGTTTTTACGAAAGAATGGTGGAAACTGTTAAGAAATGCCTAAGAAAAACCTTACACCGGCAGAAAATTAATCTCACCGAATTACAGACCCTTGTCGTGGAAATTGAAGCACGAGTCAACAACAGACCTCTAACTTACTTATCAGAAGATTTCTCCCAAAGAGAACATTTAAGCCCCTCTCATTTGATTCATGGTGGTCTTCTGAGCCCTTTAATATCTCTAGGAGACGAGGATCCAACTGACCCTTCATGTGTCAAAGCGAGTGACTTAGTGGAGAGTTATAGACACCTTTCAAGAGTAATAGAGAAATGGAATGAGGTCTGGACACGTGAATATTTAACTGCTTTAAGAGAATATCATTATGGAGCTGCAAGCCCATACAATAAAGTTCAACTTAAACCAGGTGATCTTGTCCTAGTAGACAGTGATGGACCCAGGTCAGATTGGCCTATAGGTAAAATTGTTGACATCCATTCTGACCACCACGGTATTTTACGAATTGTTAAAGTTCAGTGTCGAGGCACTACTACCTTGAAAACACTAGAAAAATTAGTACCTTTAGAGTTAGCAGAACACGAGTGTTCTATAGATATACCTGTAATCCAAGTTTCAGAAAATAATGATTCTACTCAACCGAGCACAAGGTCATCTAGAGTCGCTGCTCAAAACTGCAAACGGAAATTTAAACAATATTTTGATTCCATTCAAGAGTAGGTAACATATCATTTAAACTTGAGGTGATCATGCTGATGCAGTGGTGAGTTGGTGCCCAGAAATTAGATAGTTACGAGTTATAATGACCCTGGGCAGTAGCCTCACTGTATTGATGAGGTCTCCTTGATCTTAAATGACCCGATTATTCATAATTTATTTTTTGATAATATCATTCTGTTTCTTACAAGAGAATTATTCAATAATTTTCAATGTTTATTTACGTCCCCATGTTGACTTAGAGTCATCTACCACAGATTCGGGACATTCGTTAGGGGCGTAATAACCTACTAACCCATGAATATAACTTCAGGATAGACAAACAGGTGTACGTTAGTACTAATACCTGAACTACGACCTGAGTTTTCTCCTCCCGGAGTTATGTTGGAAATAACCAACAGTTTTATACATCTCTGTATTTTATACAACCTTTGTATTAACCACAAGTAGTTACTAAAATTACTAACTTGTAGATTTAATCATCATCATGATTTATTTTAAACATGTTGCCAGATTCATCCTAGTCTGTGTGACGATGCGAGGAACGACAGGCAGAAACATGAATTCTCTCCACATTATTTTTTTTATCTTTATTTAAGAAAATACAATATAAATTAAATTATATAAAAGTTTTACAAGACAATTATACATTGCAATTCTTAGTGAACAAGTTTTCCATTAGTACAGAATATGATCTTTAAAAACCCCTGAATGTTATACTTATTTTCCGTTAAACGATTTACAAAATTTGGAGAATAAATTTACATTAAAATACAGGGGAGATTATTACATTTACATATATTTTATATAATTCTCAGTAAACAAATTTTCCATATCATCACCGAGCATGAGCCTTAAACCCCAAATATTATACTTGATCCTGCCTCGCAAGAACTTCAATATTTTGTCTACTGAGTAACCTTCCTGCCTGCCTATCCAAACACAAAAAATGTAATCAGAAAGTAACATAATTATTGTATTCTTAATTTTCTTGCATTTTATGTCAATATGAAAACAAAAACCTCATTAACTCCACTCTAATACTTGGTCCACATAAAGCTTTAAGAGTGTCTCGAATCCAGTTTACAAGAACAACTTTCTGCTTACAGAAATAAAATATATGCATATTATTTTCAATTTCAGTACATTGGTCACACCTATTGTTGTCCTTAATGCCCAACATCAACAACCTATCATTAGTAGGAAGGGTCTCATGGATATAGCGATACAATAGCTCACGTTGTTTTGGGGCAATAAATTTAACATGAAGGTTCGCCCATATTACTTGCCAGCTGAAGAGTGGATATGCCTCCTCTACTCTAGGAACTATATTTGGTAGTATAACATCATACACTTGTTTACTGTTCATCATTAAAAAACCTTCAATATTACAAATCCGCCTGAGAACATCAATTGCACAAGATTAAAAGTGAGGTGAAATAAAGGCAAGGTCAGTATACACTGGCATATGTATCAAGTAGCTAACACGTAATTTACAATAGTAATGTCCTAGCGCATTTACACTATTCCTCTGCAGTATCTCCTTTCTAAAGGTAACACATAAGATTGCCAATGACTTATGTACACATTCAGTATTCCTATTCCACCGTTTTTCTTACCTTTACATAGAGTAGTCCGTTTAATTGGTTGGTATCTACCATACCATACATATCTAAAAATAGTTTTGTCAATCTCCATTGCACTTTTCTTGTCTATGGGAAAGCTGTGAGACAAATACCACACTTTAGACAAAATTTTGCAATTGATTATTACAGCCTTCTGAAACAGGGTCAATTTCCTATTTGACAACATATTCGTTGCAACTATTATATTCCCACATAGTACTTGCCAATTCGTAGCCAATGTCGTTTCATATGTTTTACACCAGCAAATCCCAAGAGCTTTAATAGACTCCACTACCTTGAGCCATGAACCTGTCCAGTGAACTTTATTACACCAACTGCCAAGCCCCATCATACACGTTTTGTTCTTGTTAATTACAGCACCTGTTGCTCTTTCAAAGTTGTCTAACTCATTCTGAACATTCGCCACCGAGTCTTCTGTCGACACAAAAATAGTTGTATCGTCTGCATAACCAACAACAGGAAGTGTCATCGCATTAGGAAGACAAGGTGGAACAATAAAGTCATTGCTTTTTATTGCCAAGTACAGTGGCTCTTGAAATATAACATACAAAATCATTGAAAGGGAACATCCCTGACGTACAGATCGTTCAACTGAAAAAGGTTTACTTAAGACTCCATTGATACAGACACTGCTCCGACACTGTTCATAAAGCATACGAATCCAATCAACAAATTCTGGTGCCACCCCTACCCTATCCAATATTTCTAATACAAACTGAACATCAACACGGTCAAAGGCTTTCGACCAGTCGAGGTTTATCATAGAGAAGGAACATTATTCTCAGACACATAATACACAACATCCCTAATTACATTATTACAATTGATTATGGATCTTCCAGGCACACCACAAAACTGTTCCTTTGATATAATTTTATCCATTGCAATCCTAAGTCTATTTGCCAGCAGTTTCGATACTATTTTATAATCCTGGTTTAGTAAGGAAAGTGGCCTTCAGTTCGTTAGAATATGCAAATCACCCGTTTTAGGTATCATCTTAATAATCCCATGAGATTGCGACATGCTAAGCTTCCTATGCTGTATGCTATACTGCACCACTTGTACAAAGTCTTTACCAATGACATCCCATAGATAGAAATAAAATTCCGCCGGGAACCCATCACAGCCAGGTGATTTACCTTTCTTTAAACTCTTGACCACACTCCACACTTCCTGCTTATCAACATCTTCCAACAATGACATGTTGTCATGCTGGGTTAAAACCCGTGTACATTTTCCAAGGAAATACTCCCGCATACCTTGATCCACGTTCACTTTTTTGTACAATTTCTCTAATTCACCTTGAACATAACATACAATCCCATCCGTATTTGTTATATCCGTTCCATCACCTGCTTTAATACTAGTCACAAGTGCTGTACCCTTGTTATTCTTGACTTTACTTAACAAATAAGGAGAGAGTTTTTCACCATACATCCTATCATTAATCTGGAGGCGAACATTGACTCCTTCAGATATTTCCTCCCGCAATTTGTTAATTCTGTCTTTTAAAATGGTAATTTCTTCATACTTGTCTAATCCCATATTGACCTTTGCATAAAGTTGTTTTAGTCTGTGTTGGAATAAGGTTAACAGACCATATTTTTCAGCAGCCTTTCTTTTGGACACTTTCACGAAGAAACTTTTGCATGCAACTTTACACATGTCCCACCACTCCAACAGACATCTGAACTTATGTTTTTGCCCAACCAGGTGTTCCCACAATACCTGAAAATTATCAATTACATCTCTACTCTGCAACAGACTGCAATTGAGCTTCCATGACCCTGTCCCCACTTTAACCTGATCGTCAATAGCAAGCTTCACCACAACCATACAATGATCTGAACAGCTGACCGGAACAGTACTGCAAGAACTAATTTTATCATGTAATGAGTGCATATATATTCTGTCAAGATTAGAACCATAATTCTGGCGAACATATGTGTATTCATATACACCTCCGTTAATGCTATTGGCATCCTTGAGACCAATACATTTCAAAAGTGTAATTAAAGCAGGAGATACACATGCGTTCGACTGAATGCTACAATCTCTCACAGAAGTGACACAATTAAAGTCTCCGCCAAAAATAATTTTACGTGTATCATTTCTGAAAAAATACAATAACTCGTTAGAGAACAATTCCTCCCTCTCTTTCTTCCTGCGGGAGCCAGAGGGAGCATACACATTAAGCAGAGGAATTATTGTGTCAAAAAAGGAAATCCTTGCATATAAAACATTACCATTATCATCCATTTCAGTATTAAGAACCTTGATGTGGGCTCGCTTAGCAACCAATATCATTGTACCACCCTTCAACAAGTTCGTTGAATTTATTAATAATTCAAAGTAATCAAGCAGCACATCAAGTTTCTTAACATCTTGTACAATGTGTTCTTGCACTAAAAGTACATTCAATTTATGATATTTAAACAATGATAACAGCTGCAACTGTTTATTTCTACAATTGAGCCCATTAATGTTCAAAGTAGCACAATTAAAATTAATAGGCTTCCGAATGTTATTTGAGAGAAAACAAAATTACTCTTTATCCATCGTAATCTCACTTGACACTAACTTAGTGTCTTCTTCCCTTTCCGAAATCTAAGTTAATATTTGCCTTCGCGTCACGACTCTGTTCATGTTCCACAAGATCCCACCATGCCTTATCACTGTGCTCGTACCATGATCCCCACCCACCGGTTGTACTGTGCCCTCGCTACGTGTCGGTGACTCTTCCTGGCCTTGGTCACGGTGAACTTCAACGGTAACAACCTGCTCAATTTTTTCAGAGACTTTTAATTTAGCGGCTAAGTCCTTCATACGTATCAGATCAATACTCTGAGTTAATTTTTTCCCACGTTTCTTCACATGACTGGTTACAGAACCAGCCTTCACACCCCAGCCTTCACACTACCCTTACCCTTTCTATCAGACCTACTGAAGAGGGTGGAGTAGCCCTCTGCACAGACATTTCTACATCACTATCCTCCGGAGTCATCCTCTACATCCAGTTGACAACCAATTACTTGTTCCATCGTCACCTCACCAAGGTCAGCGCCGCCGTCAGCATCGCAGCTCTGCGCAGCGTCAGCGCCTATGTCATGGGCGTCCACATGATATGTCCAGACTACCTCACCCTCACCAGGTGAACGACAGCAGGTAAATCGTCCTGAGTAGTGTCGTCTGCACATTCTTTTCTGCATTACCTTTTCGTCCTGATCTAAGTTACCTTCACCGGCCTCATTCGCACTGGGAGTCACTCCCACAGACGTTTCACTTACAGAGTTGTGGGTACTTCATCTACCTCACCTGGAACCGCAGCATTTACAACAGCGGGTTCATTCCTGATACACTGTCCTCTATTAATGGCGGAAAGTCATGTTCACGAAAAATGTTGATCCGTTCTGATGCCTCCACCTGGCAGGCAGCAGACATGTGACCAGTACGCCCACACTTAAAACAAGTTTGCAGTTGGCCAGTGTATATAAATTTCCATACTAGAACCTTCTACTTGACATTTGACTGACGGAATATTCACGATGAAGTTCCATCTTGACCTGTTCTGTTCCATTAAACAACTTACACCTTTCCCTGGTCCAGGTAGGTATAGGTTTTATTGAACGACATTGTCC
>WNGS01002560.1:42555-74026 GCA_020271785.1 Procambarus virginalis
CCCAGTACGGAGATGATGTACAGGCTAAACTTCATCCTTCAAAAAGCAAATTGCTAAAAACAAATTAACAACAACCTCTACTTCACATCCAGATCCTGATGTCAAGTTACCTCAGATCAGCATACCCACATTCTCTGGTAACGAGAATGAGAGCTGGGATGATTTCTGGAGTAAATTCGTGGATGCAGTAGACTCTAAAACTAACATCCCCAAAACAACCAAGTTCACTTATTTACAAGGCTTGTTACGAAATGAAGCCTTGAAGGTGACCTCTAACATAACACTGAACAGTGATGGTTACGGCCTAGCTGTTCAATTGCTTAAGAGCAACTGCGATAACAAGGAACGGACTGTTACTATCTTTCTTAGTCCAAAAATTGTTGGATTTACCATCTGCTAATAATTCAATAGATTCTCTCCAAACTTTCAGACTAGAACTAGAGTCTCTACTCAAGGCCTTAAGCCTTAAAGTCCAAATTCAGACTGCTGAATGGATGACAAAAGTAGTTGTAAGGCGCAAATTACTGAGAGAAACTTTAGATAAATTGTGTACTATGTACAATAAAACCTCTCTGACCATGAATGAAATCACAGAAGGTTTACATACCCTAGTCGAAAGACAAGCCAAAATGGGAAAAGTGTTTCAAACTTCTCTACTAACTCTCATCATAAACCCCAACGTACTGCAACTTCTGTAGTAAAACCAGATTTCAATAAATCATCTCTGAAATGGAAATCTGGAAATGTAGGTACATACACAGTGAAGGTTATCTTGAGATGATTTCGGGACTTTTTAGTGTCCCCGCGGCCCGGTCCTTGACCAGGCCTCCACACCCAGGAAGCAGCCTGTGACAGCTGACTAACACCCAGGTACCTATTTTACTGCTAGGTAACAGGGGCATAGGGTGAAAGAAACTCTGCCCATTGTTTCTCGCCGGCGCCTGGGATCAAACCCAGGACCACAGGATCACAAGTCCAGCGTGCTGTCCGCTCGGTCGACCGGCTCCCTATAAAAGTAGTTGTAGTGAAAAGTAGTGAACCCTATAAACCCCATAGTGGGCACCACTCCTACTACTTCTACAGTGAAGAGGTGTTTGTTCTGCAATAATGAACATTTTACTTATAAGTGTAGAACTTATCCAGACCATAACACCCGAATTCATCATTTGCAAGAGTTACACTGATGCACAAAGTGCACGGGTCCTCATGACCCCAAAGCTGTACTGTCTCCTTGCGTATGTGCAACAAGTGCCACAAGGGTAGGCACCATTATTCCATGTGTGGTAGTGATCAATCAAGATCAACCAATCCTCATAAGAAAATTACAAAATTTACTTCTGTACAGTATTGCAAAGTGCATCAAGACATAAGTGTACTTACAATAGAATCGAATAACACAACTACGTTACCAACAGGTCAATTAAAATTAATTACCAAGGTAT
This sequence comes from Procambarus virginalis, assembly GCA_020271785.1. Taxonomy (NCBI): domain Eukaryota; kingdom Metazoa; phylum Arthropoda; class Malacostraca; order Decapoda; family Cambaridae; genus Procambarus; species Procambarus virginalis. The sequence goes on from WNGS01002560.1 coordinate 43,998, forward strand.
CTAGGATTTCCACTCGTGGTCTCTTTGAGCAAGGTTCGCAAAAACCCTCTACTTCTCAACAGTAAGGTGATCAGTTAAAACTGAAGCCTAATGCTCGAGTGAATTTGAATATCTCTGGATTCCTAACCAACAGTGGACCTCGTGACTACCAGGTTGTTAAAGTCTTGGTAAGTTTAAGAGGCTGCACCAGCCCAATTCAAGCCATAGTCGTTGACAAAATCCCTTCAGATTTACATGTTACAGGTCTTGCTCAAACAGTCAAATTTCTTAAACATAGCAGTATTAGGCTAGCGGATCATAAAATAAATGCAGACTGTCTTAACGATGTAGGTATTCTTCTTGGAGCTGACTATTACTATAGATTCATTACTGAATGCACCAGGCAACGAGGTGTAAACTTGTTACTGTCAGCTGGGGGTAAACTACTCACAGGACCGGTGTTGATCCAACAACATTCTAAATTTACTAGTAATCAACCAACTAATTCAATAGTGGCGTGATTAGGCCTAGAGCAGTCACCACTTCATGACAGAGACGAAACAGAGGATGATGAGTCCAATCCCCCTGTTCACAAATTATGGGATTTGGACACCTTAGGAATAGTCCCTGATCAACCCAGTCCAGATGACACATGGACGTATCAACAATATCTTGATACTGTGATTTTCCAAGATAATTAATATTGGCTGAGACTCTTGTGGAAGCTGAACCACCCACAGCTTCCAGTAAATTATTTCATGGCCTCAACCCAATTAAATTCTCAATTAGCTAGGCTACAGAAGCAACCAGATAAATTGCAACTGTATCATGCTTTGATACAGCAACAACTTGCTAACAAATTTATAGAAGTTGTTGAAGAAGAAAACCATAAATTAGGCCATTATTTGCCACATCATGCTGTCCTGAAAGATTCATTTACAGCACCAATCAGGATTGTATTTAATTGTAGTGCCAAATTAAAGGCAGACAGCATGTCACTAAATGATTGTCTACAAACTGGACCTAGCCTAACCCAAAGACTACAAGATGTCTTATTACGATTTTGCTCTGGTGTTTTCGCCTATACGTCCAACATAAGTAAAGCCTTTTTAAGAGTAGGCTTACAAGAGATTGATCGTGATTTTACTAAATTTCTCTGGGTGAAAGATCCACAGGATCCTAATAGCGAAATCATTACTTATAGATTTGCCTCAGTACTGTTCGGAGCGACATCTTCACCATTCTTACTCCAGGCTACTCTGGATACACATCTTAAAAAGTCTAATAGCCCCTACAAGACTGAGATTAGCAACAATTTATACATTGACAATTTCCAAGGAACCACTAATGATGAGAATAAACTAGTGGAAATCTACCGTGAGGCTAATCGTGAACTGTTGGGAGCTAACATGCCCCTACAGTCGTGGGCCTCCAATAATAAACAACTAAACCAAATAATCAAGGAAGAATTCCCTGATTATAAGGTACCTCACAAATTGAAAGTCTTAGGTATGGAATGGAATACTTCCACAGACAAATTGAATATCAAGTCGGTGGAGATCACCATTCACCTCTAACCATGAGAAAACTACTCTCCCATGTCAGCAAGCCATTTGACTTTAGGCCCACTCAGTCCTATTCTAATTAAGGGTAAACTCCTTATGCAGGAGTGCTGGCAAAGGAATTTGAGGTGGGATGAAACGTTGCCGGAGGATCTCCAAGAAAAATGGCAGCAGTTGATTCCTGATTACAACAAACTTAGTATTCCACAATTTCCTCGAAATAACTTAGGACTAAATTTACCCAAAATTTACATGTATTCTGCGATGCTTCAGGCAAAGCATATGGCTCAGTAGCCTATCGAGTTAATACTCAACAATCATTTTTGCTCACATCTAAGGCAAGGGTAGCCCCGATTAAAAGGAGGTTACTACCCCAAATGGAATTAACTGCCTTATTAGTAGGTGTAAGACTGGCTCATTGCCTGATCAAAACCCTCAATAATGTTCACCTTGGTGAAATAGTAGTGTGGTCAGACAATGAGGCAGTATTGCAGTGGGTAAAAAACGACAACAACAAAACTCCCTATGTCAGCAATCGAGTAAGGGAAATTCGAGAATTGTCTGCTGGTTATAAATTAAGACATGTCCTAACCAAGGACAATCCAGCTAACTATTTATCCAGAGGTTTGACTTTAAAGGAATTAGTTAAAACCGAGATGTGGTTTAATGGATTCCAATGGCTAGTTAGTGGTCAGTGGACCCAACAGAAGACACAAATCATTGTGACCAATGTCAATATCTCTGTTGTGGATCCAGAACCCCCTCGAACTTTAGCTATCAATCCTCATCGTTATTCCAATTTAAGCAAATTACTAAGAGTTACAGAAATGGTGTTTGATTTCATCAACAAGATGGGGATCAAGTATCGATTTCCTAGTTCCATCAAATATTTTGTCAAACAGCTCAACAAGAGACTTATGGGAAGGATTATGAACATCTCCCAGATAAGTTGAGTAAGTCTCTGGACATCTGGCTTGACTCAAACAACTATAACATTTTGAGATGCGGCGGACATCTGCTTCATGCAGAAATAAATTTAGATACGAAGAATCCTATACTTCTTCCACGTCACCACATCATTACTAAAAACATTGTTTTACATTACCATGAGCATAATACATTACAGGGTGGAGTATTAGATACTCTTACTGAATCAGATAACGTTTTCGGCTTCCCCAAGGTCACCGAACTGTCAAGTCTTTAGTCAAGTCTTGTGTAATCTGCAAGAGATATGATGCTCGAGTGTGTCCTTATCCAGGTCCACTACCCCTACCTAAGGAGCGAGTCGTCCACCTTCGTTCCTTTGAAACCACAGGTGTCGACTATACAGGAGCACTAATTTTAACAGGCACACCGGACAAGATTCCAGTGAAAGCCTACATTTGCCTTTTCACGTGTGCTACCACACGTGGAGTACATTTAGAAGTCACTTCTGATATGAGTGCAGAAGCCTTTCTGCAAGCCTTTCGCAGATTTGCTGAACGAAGATCTTGCCCAAAATTAATGATTTCAGATAATGGATCTAAGCTCGTGGCAGGAGAAGCTTGCTTACAAGAAATATGGAAACATCCAGAAGTACACTCTGTGCTCAAACAGATACAATGCTACTGGAAATTCCAAGAGCACCTTGGCACGGCGGTTTTTACGAAAGAATGGTGGAAACTGTTAAGAAATGCCTAAGAAAAACCTTACACCGGCAGAAAATTAATCTCACCGAATTACAGACCCTTGTCGTGGAAATTGAAGCACGAGTCAACAACAGACCTCTAACTTACTTATCAGAAGATTTCTCCCAAAGAGAACATTTAAGCCCCTCTCATTTGATTCATGGTGGTCTTCTGAGCCCTTTAATATCTCTAGGAGACGAGGATCCAACTGACCCTTCATGTGTCAAAGCGAGTGACTTAGTGGAGAGTTATAGACACCTTTCAAGAGTAATAGAGAAATGGAATGAGGTCTGGACACGTGAATATTTAACTGCTTTAAGAGAATATCATTATGGAGCTGCAAGCCCATACAATAAAGTTCAACTTAAACCAGGTGATCTTGTCCTAGTAGACAGTGATGGACCCAGGTCAGATTGGCCTATAGGTAAAATTGTTGACATCCATTCTGACCACCACGGTATTTTACGAATTGTTAAAGTTCAGTGTCGAGGCACTACTACCTTGAAAACACTAGAAAAATTAGTACCTTTAGAGTTAGCAGAACACGAGTGTTCTATAGATATACCTGTAATCCAAGTTTCAGAAAATAATGATTCTACTCAACCGAGCACAAGGTCATCTAGAGTCGCTGCTCAAAACTGCAAACGGAAATTTAAACAATATTTTGATTCCATTCAAGAGTAGGTAACATATCATTTAAACTTGAGGTGATCATGCTGATGCAGTGGTGAGTTGGTGCCCAGAAATTAGATAGTTACGAGTTATAATGACCCTGGGCAGTAGCCTCACTGTATTGATGAGGTCTCCTTGATCTTAAATGACCCGATTATTCATAATTTATTTTTTGATAATATCATTCTGTTTCTTACAAGAGAATTATTCAATAATTTTCAATGTTTATTTACGTCCCCATGTTGACTTAGAGTCATCTACCACAGATTCGGGACATTCGTTAGGGGCGTAATAACCTACTAACCCATGAATATAACTTCAGGATAGACAAACAGGTGTACGTTAGTACTAATACCTGAACTACGACCTGAGTTTTCTCCTCCCGGAGTTATGTTGGAAATAACCAACAGTTTTATACATCTCTGTATTTTATACAACCTTTGTATTAACCACAAGTAGTTACTAAAATTACTAACTTGTAGATTTAATCATCATCATGATTTATTTTAAACATGTTGCCAGATTCATCCTAGTCTGTGTGACGATGCGAGGAACGACAGGCAGAAACATGAATTCTCTCCACATTATTTTTTTTATCTTTATTTAAGAAAATACAATATAAATTAAATTATATAAAAGTTTTACAAGACAATTATACATTGCAATTCTTAGTGAACAAGTTTTCCATTAGTACAGAATATGATCTTTAAAAACCCCTGAATGTTATACTTATTTTCCGTTAAACGATTTACAAAATTTGGAGAATAAATTTACATTAAAATACAGGGGAGATTATTACATTTACATATATTTTATATAATTCTCAGTAAACAAATTTTCCATATCATCACCGAGCATGAGCCTTAAACCCCAAATATTATACTTGATCCTGCCTCGCAAGAACTTCAATATTTTGTCTACTGAGTAACCTTCCTGCCTGCCTATCCAAACACAAAAAATGTAATCAGAAAGTAACATAATTATTGTATTCTTAATTTTCTTGCATTTTATGTCAATATGAAACATTAAAAACCTCATTAACTCCACTCTAATACTTGGTCCACATAAAGCTTTAAGAGTGTCTCGAATCCAGTTTACAAGAACAACTTTCTGCTTACAGAAATAAAATATATGCATATTATTTTCAATTTCAGTACATTGGTCACACCTATTGTTGTCCTTAATGCCCAACATCAACAACCTATCATTAGTAGGAAGGGTCTCATGAATATAGCGATACAATAGCTCACGTTGTTTTGGGGCAATAAATTTAACATGAAGGTTCGCCCATATTACTTGCCAGCTGAAGAGTGGATATGCCTCCTCTACTCTAGGAACTATATTTGGTAGTATAACATCATACACTTGTTTACTGTTCATCATTAAAAAACCTTCAATATTACAAATCCGCCTGAGAACATCAATTGCACAAGAATAAAAGTGAGGTGAAATAAAGGCAAGGTCAGTATACTCTGGCATATGTATCAAGTAGCTAACACGTAATTTACAATAGTAATGTCCTAGCGCATTTACACTATTCCTCTGCATTATCTCCTTTCTAAAGGTAACACATAAGATTGCCAATGACTTATGTACACATTCAGTATTCCTATTCCACCGTTTTTCTTACCTTTACATAGAGTAGTCCGTTTAATTGGTTGGTATCTACCATACCATACATATCTAAAAATAGTTTTGTCAATCTCCATTGCACTTTTCTTGTCTATGGGAAAGCTGTGAGACAAATACCACACTTTAGACAAAATTTTGCAATTGATTATTACAGCCTTCTGAAACAGGGTCAATTTCCTATTTGACAACATATTCGTTGCAACTATTATATTCCCACATAGTACTTGCCAATTCGTAGCCAATGTCGTTTCATATGTTTTACACCAGCAAATCCCAAGAGCTTTAATAGACTCCACTACCTTGAACCATGAACCTGTCCAGTGAACTTTATTACACCAACTGCCAAGCCCCATCATACACGTTTTGTTCTTGTTAATTACAGCACCTGTTGCTCTTTCAAAGTTGTCTAACTCATTCTGAACATTCACCACCGAGTCTTCTGTCGACACAAAAATAGTTGTATCGTCTGCATAACCAACAACAGGAAGTGTCATCGCATTAGGAAGACAAGGTGGAACAATAAAGTCATTGCTTTTTATTGCCAAGTACAGTGGCTCTTGAAATATAACATACAAAATCATTGAAAGGGAACATCCCTGACGTACAGATCGTTCAACTGAAAAAGGTTTACTTAAGACTCCATTGATACAGACGCTGCTCCGACACTGTTTATAAAGCATACGGACCCAATCAATAAATTCTTGTGCAACTCCTACCCTATCCAATATTTCTAATACAAACTGAACATCAACACGGTCAAAGGCTTTCGACCAGTCGAGGTTTATCATAGAGAAGGAACATTATTCTCAGACACATAATACACAACATCCCTAATTACATTATTACAATTGATTATGGATCTTCCAGGCACACCACAAAACTGTTCCTTTGATATAATTTTATCCATTGCAATCCTAAGTCTATTTGCCAGCAGTTTCGATACTATTTTATAATCCTGGTTTAGTAAGGAAAGTGGCCTCCAGTTCGTTAGAATATGCAAATCACCCGTTTTAGGTATCATCTTAATAATCCCATGAGATTGCGACATGCTAAGCTTCCTATGCTGTATGCTATACTGCACCACTTGTACAAAGTCTTTACCAATGACATCCCATAGATAGAAATAAAATTCCGCCGGGAACCCATCACAGCCAGGTGATTTACCTTTCTTTAAACTCTTGACCACACTCCACACTTCCTGCTTATCTACATCTTCCAATAATGACGTGTTGTCATCTGGGTTAAAACCCGTGTACATTTTCCAAGGAAATGCTCCCGCATACCTTGGTCCACGTTCACTTTTTGTACAATTTCTCTAATTCACCTCGAACATAACATACAATCCCATCCGTATTTGTCATATCCGTCCCATCACCTGCTTTAATACTAGTCACAAGAGCTGTACCCTTGTTATTCTTGACTTTACTTAACAAATAAGGAGAGAGTTTTTCACCATACATCCTATCATTAATCTGGAGGCGAACATTGACTCCTTCAGATATTTCATCCCGCAATTTGTTAATTCTGTCTTTTAAAATGGTAATTTCTTCATACTTGTCTAATCCCATATTGACCTTTGCATAAAGTTGTTTTAGTCTGTGTTGGAATAAGGTTAACAGACCATATTTTTCAGCAGCCTTTCTTTTGGACACTTTCACGAAGAAACTTTTGCATGCAACTTTACACATGTCCCACCACTCCAACAGACATCTGAACTTATGTTTTGCCCAACCAGGTGTTCCCACAATACCTGAAAATTATCAATTACATCTCTACTCTGCAACAGACTGCAATTGAGCTTCCATGACCCTGTCCCCACTTTAACCTGATCGTCAATAACAAGCTTCACCACAACCATACAATGATCTGAACAGCTGACCGGAACAGTACTGCAAGAACTAATTTTATCATGTAATGAGTGCATATATATTCTGTCAAGCCTAGAACCATAATTCTGGCGAACATATGTGTATTCATATACACCTCCGTTAATGCTATTCGCATCCTTGAGACCAATACATTTCAAAAGTGTAATTAAAGCAGGAGATACACATGCGTTCGTCTGAATGCTACAATCTCTCACAGAAGTGACACAATTAAAGTCTCCACCAAAAATAATTTTACGTGTATCATTTCTGAAAAAATACAATAACTCGTTAGAGAACAATTCCTCCCTCTCTTTCTTCCTGCGGGAGCCAGAGGGAGCATACACATTAAGCAGAGGAATTATGGTGTCAAAAAAGGAAATCCTTGCATATAAAACATTACCATTATCATCCATTTCAGTATTAAGAACCTTGATGTGGGCTCGCTTAGCAACCAATATCATTGTACCACCCTTCAACAAGTTCGTTGAATTTATTAATACTTCAAAGTAATCAAGCAGCACATCAAGTTTCTTAACATCTTGTACAATGTGTTCTTGCACTAAAAGTACATCCAATTTATGATATTTAAACAATGATAACAGCTGCAACTGTTTATTTCTACAATTGAGCCCATTAATGTTCAAAGTAGCACAATTAAAATTAATAGGCTTCCCGAATGTTATTTGAGAGAAAACAAAATTACTCTTTATCCATCGTAATCTCACTTGACACTAACTTAGTGTCTTCTTTCCCTTTCCGAAATCTAAGTTTAATATTTGCCTTCGCGTCACGACTCTGTTCATGTTCCACAAGATCCCACCATGCCTTATCACTGTCCTCGTTACCATGATCCCCACCCACCGGTTGTACTGTGCCCTCGCTACGTGTCGGTGACTCTTCCTGGCCTTGGTCACGGTGAACTTCAACGGTAACAACCTGCTCAATTTTTTCAGAGACTTTTAATTTAGCGGCTAAGTCTTCATACGTATCAGATCAATACTCCGAGTTAATTTTTTCCCACGTTTCTTCACATGACTGGTTACAGAACCAGCCTTCACACCCCAGCCTTCACACTACCCTTACCCTTTCTATTCGACCCTTACTGAAGAGGGTGGAGTAGCCCTCTGCACAGACATTTCTACATCACTATCCTCCATGGAGTCATCCTCTACATCCAGTTGACAACCAATTACTTGTTCCATCGTCACCTCACCAAGGTCAGCGCGCCGCCGTCAGCATCGCTCAGCTCTGCAGCGTCAGCGCTATGTCATGGGCGTCCACATGTATATGTCCAGACTTACCTCACCCTCACCAGGTTGAACGACAGCAGGTAAATCGTCCTGAGTAGTGTCGTCTGCACATTCTTTTTCTGCATTACCTTTATCGTCCTGATCTAAGTTACCTTCACACACCGCCTCATTCGCACTGGGAGTCACTCCCACAGACGTTTCACTTACAGAGTTGTGGGTTACTTCATCTACCTCACCTGGAACCGCAGTATTTACAACAGCGGTTCATTTCCTGATACAACTGTCCTCTATTATGGCGGAAAGTCATGTTCACGAAAATGTTGATCCGTTCTGATGCCTCCACCTGGCNGCTCCCGCTCGATCTTGGCAAGTTCGAGCTTGAGTTTCATTGCTGCCAGATCATGTTTACCTGCAATAGAATAATTATCGTGAGTTTCAGAGTCGATTATCCCTTCTTCTAAGAGGTAATCCATGAGTATGTTGTGTATGTCATTTTTGTTGGCTCCAGAGGGAACATCTAGTTGATACTCATGTGCAAGAGCTTGTAATTCGGTCCTCTTGGTACGACATAAGGTCCCTATTTCACCTGCCGGATCGTTATGGAAAGCTTGGAGACGAAACATGGTGAAAGATAGCAAATAAATGTACAACGAATATAGTTGTGATATTGTAAATGTCAGAAACAGGATAACGTGGCAACTGGTAACTATCCTGTGGAATTTTAATCTTTCACAATTAATGTTAATTATAGGATGGTAAATGATTAGTCAATCAAAGTCGCAGGAAATCTTGTACCCGGTACTCAGTGTAAGAGAATAAGGGCAAGAAAATCCTACTAAGTCAGTGAAACTGAGTTTCTAAAACAAATGAAACATTTAATTGCTCTAAAAGTATATTAGGTAGGCCAAGAATGTAGGCATACCTTGCCGAGTCTCTATAGGACATAAGCAAGGCTTTCCCACTATGTGAAATATGATACTTACAGAATTAGCGAACTTTGTGCTTTGTAAAAAGAAAGCTAATTCCCTACCTAAGTAAATATCATCATCTCTGACCGACGTGTAGGGGTGCGAGTGTCAACTGGTGACGAGAACTGCTGCTGAGGTCCCGAATCAGCAACGTAGTCCGTGCTAAAGGAACTATGGCCCTCTTTTCCTCCTTTGGTCGGATTGCAGAAGATTGGGTGCTTTGACCCGAAGACAAATGAAAGTACCAGGGTACCACAATAATGATCTGCCGATAATGTGAGAAATATCCTAGGGACAAAAGGTAGAAAACACGAGTAATAACACGGAGGGAGAGATGACCAATTAAGAGAATGACTGAGGCCTACAGTCACCACGTAATCCAAAGTTATCCCACACTCACCATATGCTACTCTCGGAATGCACAATACACACAGCACCATATAAATATAAAAATTAATGATAATATTGAAAAGCAACTTTAGCAAAGCGAAGTACGCTTACCGCAAATTGACGTTCTGGTGCTAGTACTTGAGTGAAGCTCCGTGGACAGGCCCCCAGTAAATGTGACGGGAAAGTGTTGGAGTGTTGGTGTTCGGCAGTCCTCCAATGGCAGGTTTCAATGCCCGGTCACACTTACAAAAAAAAGATAGACTGCTTGCCTGTTGTCTCTGGTAAGTTAGAGGGAGGAACACATAAAACACAAAGTATGAACAATGAAACTTTATTATATTTACTTTAAACATAAATGAAAATAAAGACAAATCTCGGGTAAATGACTGGTGTAAAAAATGACAAAGATAAATGCAAAAACACAATAGATTAAATAATATAATGTAAAATGGTGCTGAGAATATCGGCTATGGCTGAGACCTCCCTTAGTATACGAAAGCCAGAGAGCCTAGTATGCCAGAGAGAGATGTCAACTCTAAGAGCACAAAGAATATTCTGAAGTTGATAGCTGGTCAGGTTCAGACGTCGACTCATGTAGATGACGCTGAGGTGCAGTGTGCATGTGTGCGGTCGGCGAGTCACCAATCGGGGGCAGGCAGGCTGGGATGGGTAGTTTGCTGGTTGACGACGAGCCGGCATGGAGGGTGTGTGGAGCAGGGGGATCTTGGGCACGTTTTGCATCCTGGTCAAAATGTTTTGTGCTACCAGTGATGTATCTTGAACGTAGCATCTTATACTTGTAGAATTGACGTAACTTTAAGTAGGGAAGAGCAGGCTCAATCTCTCTTGTAAGAGATTATCGTCACAAATATATATATATATATATATATATATATATATATATATATATATATATATATATATATATATATATATATATATATATATATATATATATATATATATTTATATTATATATATATATATATATATATATATATATATATATATATATATATATATATATATATATATATATATATATATATATATATATTTATATTTAATGTGACGAGAAATGTAGATGTTAAAGCAGCCATTTCTATGGCTGGTAGAAATCCCAATCACATTAGAAAAAAAAAAGAGGAACAAAAATGTTGACTGCTTGGCGTTTGTCTCCTGTGGTAAAGTGAGAGACAAAAACATGCAAAACAAATCTTATGAATAATGAACACATTATAAAATGAAATAATGATTACGTTACTCTACAATAAGCAAGACAAAAATTAGGTAAAGATGCTGAGAATAGCGAGCCTGCTGAAACCTCTACTAAAATACAGGATGTATGCTTAGATAGAAGTGTTAGCTCTAGACCACAAGAATATTCTGAGGCCAACTGGTCGTGCGAGACTACATTTAGATGATGCAGATGGCACTGGAGTCGCATGAAGTCGCTGATTCACCAATGGGGAGAGTGTTGGTTTGAAGTGGTCGTTTGGTGATCGACGAGGTGGTGCGCTGACAGTGAGGGAGGGGGGTGAGGAGTCAGAGTAGGGTAGTGTACCTCCTGTAGAGACGTCTGTCATTCCATTTATATACTCTTGAATGTGGTATCTTGATGTTGCAGATGTATAGAAGTAACGCGATGTAGGAAGGAGCAGGTTAAATCTCTCGTGAAAGAGATTACTGTCACAGCTCTCCCTCAAAGCCTGCTCTTACAGGTTAAGTTACTTCATTAGACGGTAGAGTGGTAGAAGTAGCTGCCTCTACCTCGTAGACTCTGGAGAGGGCGTCTGCTATGATGTTATCCGAGCCCTTAATGAAAAATATCTCCAGGTTAAAGTTCTGCAGGTACAGAGCCCAGCGTAGAAGACATTGATTGTTGAATTGGGCTTGTGGCAGAAATCGTAGGGGATTGTGGTCCGAATAGATGGTAATGGACCTATTACCTTGTAGGTAAGGTTCGAAATGTTGAAGGTTCAGGACGATGGGGGAGTTCTTTTTCTATGGTGCTATAGTTCTTCTGATGAGGTTTCAATTTGTAGCTGACAGGAAGAACCTCTTCGCCACGCTGTTGCATTAGAACGCCCCCTATGCGGTGCCACATGCGTCAACATTGATGATGAAGGGCTTCGTAATATCTGGAGAGGCGAGAATGGGATTAGAACATAGCAGAGACTTTAGTTGTTCAAAGGCAATGGTTTGTTGAATGGTCCAATGATATCGTTGCTTGGGGCTGGTCAGATTAATCAGTGGTGTCGCTACCATACTGATTTTTTTACAAACCTACGATAGTAAGATGCAAGGCCAAGGAAGCGCAGGAGCTGCTTCCTGGTTGTAGGTTGTGGGTAATGCTGAATGGCTTGAGTATGAATGGCTAAAGGAGCTAGGCTGCCATTTCCTATCACATGACCAAGATAACGCACTTTACCTTTAGCAAAGGTGGACTTGCCCAAGTTGATGGTAAGGCCAGCTGTCAGGAGCTTGGAGAACAATCGCTGCAGCTGGAGCAGATGTTCGTTCCAGGTGTCAGTTGCCACAACGATGTCATCCAAGTAGGCGTAGGTGTGATCTAGGCCATGGATGACGTGGTTGACAGCTCGCTGGAAGGTGGCCGGGGCATTACACAATCCAAAAGGAAGGCGTTCATATCTGTACAGGCCAAAAGGAGTGGTGAAGGCAGATATTTCCTTAGCCCGCTCTGTCAGACTAATCTGATAGTAGCCCTTAACAAGTCAATCTGGGAAAGATAAGTAGCATTACCTACGGCGTCAAGGATATCATCTATACGAGGTAAAGGGTAAGCATCCTTGACGGTCACGAGGTTCAGTTTCCTATAGTCTGTACATAATCGTACTTTACCGTGAGGTTTCGGCACCAAGATGCAGGGTGAGGCCCAAGGGGACTCACAAGGGGTGGCCAGCCCATGATCCAGAAGGTACTGTACCTCAGCACGCATAACTTCCTTTTTGTACGGGCTGATGCGGTAGAAGGGTTGACGAATCGGCCGGGTATCAGGAAGTAGCTGGATGTCGTGTTGAACCACATTACATTCCTGGGGATCATCGCTGAACAACTTCTGATGTTCTTGGAAGACTCTGATGAGAGGAGCACTGTTACAGTCCTGCAAATATTTAGGAAGATCTGTAAGAATTTCAGAGTTGGAAGGCACTGACTCAGAGTTAGTGCTTTCGGGAGGAGAAGCAGGGAAGGTCTCACTGTGGAGGTATGGATCTTGAAAGGTGGAGAGAGAGATACTAACACAGTGGAGGGAGTACCTTTATACTCCTTCAAAAGATTGACGTGGCACAACTGGGTCCTCCTCCGCTATCTGGAGTCTGAAGAACGTAGTTGTGGTAGTTTTTGCACTCCTTGATGCGGTAAGGTCCTGAAAATTTATTTTGCAAGGGAGAACCAGGGATCGGAAAATATGCTAAAACGAAGTCTCCTGTTTTAAATTTCCTGATTTTACTGAGTTTGTCAAAATGAGTCTTCATCCTATCTTGAGCTTTTAATAAATTATCGTTGACAAATTTATGCACTCGCTCTAGAATGTGCTTTAGGTTTTGAAGAAACTGGGGCACATACAGAGGGTCACTGAAGGTGGCATTACGTAGAGTCTTTAAAAGCTTTAAGAGGAGTACGGCACTTACGTCCGTAGAGCATCTCATAAGGAGACACTCCTAGAGACTCATTTGGGAGACTTCTAAAATGCACATGATGATGTCAAGTTGTTTATCCCAGTCTTTCATAGTTTCATTGCAAATTTCCTAAGGAGTGATTTTATAGTTTGGTGACTACGTTCAAGAGAACCCTGTGAAGCAGGATGATAGGGGCTGGACAATACCTGAGTAATGTTGAATTCTTCCAGTGTCTTCTTGAAGAGATCACTGGTGAAATTGGTGCCACAGTCACTTTGAATCTCCCGAGGAAATCCATACTGTGTAAAGATCTTCAACAGTTGTTTCACCACAGTAGCAGCTGTAATGTTCTTTACAGGAACTGCTATAGGGAATCTGGTGGTTGGATACAGGATGGTTAGTAAATAAGCGTTGCCAGAACTGGTCCGGGGTAAAGGACCAACACAGTCTATGATGAGTCTGTGGAAAGGTTCCGCAGGCACCTGGATAGGAGTCAATGGAGCCTTGGGAATAGAGATGTTAGGTTTACCTGCCATCTGACATGTATGACACTGCTGTATGTAAGTTTTTGTATCTTTAATCATACCTGGCCAGTAATAGTCTTGTCTGATGGCGTGATAGGTTTTATTAAAACCGTAGTGAGAAAGCGCTCCATGGGCCAGGTGTAGAATATCGGGCCGTAGGCTGGTGGGAACTACTAGTTGGTCGACATTAGCCCAATCGTCATCCTCCGTTAGTTTACTGCGTCGGTACCTGCGGTAGAGCAATTGGTTCTCTATAAAGAACCCAGGAATGTAACAGATTGAGTCTCGGCCTGGAAGAATAATGGTTGAGTCTCGGCCTGGAAGAATCCCTCTGCAACTTACGGAACTTCAGCATAGTGAGATTCGGTAGCAGATTCTGATGGTCTTGAGGGACAGCTGTTGAAGCAGAGTCAGCTGGTTGCGGGCGTGCAGCTTGTGCACGGGTTGTCGCCAAAATCGGAGGAGAGACTTCATCACTTTCTTGGACCTCTGCTGGAATATACTTCAGGATGGGGTTTTCCACGACAGAGTCACATACCTGGGGTTTGTCCATGATGATCAAGTTGGAAGGTTGTAGATCTTCGGCCAAGTCGTTGCCAAGGAGAAGTTGTACCCCTGACATGGGAAAAGGCTTTTCCCGGATGGCGACTTGGACTTCACCTTATACGAAAGGACAATCCAGGTGGACTCTGGCAAGTGGATACGGAGTGGTGGCAGTGAGGTCAGTGATAAGGACCGTCTCCCAGTGTAGGTGATGTTAGGCACAGCCGATTTCAAAATTATAGACTGAAGAGCAGCTGTGTCCCTCAAGATCTTCACTTTGAAGCCTCCCCCGAATCTGTACTGTTGGCAGAGACAGTTCCAGGGTACAGGTGTTTGCTGAAGAGAGAAAGATCATTAACAGAAACACCAATATTCATCACAGGCTTACCGGACTTAGGAGGAGTCGGTTTGGGTTTAGGAGTTTCACTATAGCCTTTGTATTGGGCTTTTCCACATTTATCTATGGTATGTCCATAGAGCTTGCAATACCTACAATATAATTGAGAGTTCGCTTGATTAGTACTCACTTTGTGATAATTAGACCAAGACTTCATACTGGAAGATGTGTCAGCTGTTAACCTGTGTATAAGACTGTAGGTGTCAGCCGACTTCGCACATCTGATGAGGTCGGTTTCCTCTTTGTCTGCTAAGTGAAGATGGATGGGAGCAGGAACACGTCGAAAGAATTCCTCGACTAGAATGAGGTTGACGAATTCTGAAAATGTAGAGACATGTGCTGCTTCCAGCCATTTCATGAAAAATCTTTTCTTAGTATTGGCAAATTCTAAATAGGTGGTGACACTTGCCTTTAGATAATCACAGAATCTTCGTCTGTAGCTTTCGGTGGAGAGAAGGTAGGCGTCTAGAACGGCTTGCTTTAGGATCTGGTAGCCATTCTCAGACGCTAAGGTAATGAGAGTAACCGCAGCTCTACCTGTGAGATGCACTCTGAGAGGTATAGACCACTGATCTTCAGGCCAGCTAAGCTTTTTAGCTAGGGGCCTCAAAAGTAGTAAAAAACACATCTATCTCTGTCTCAATGAATGGTGGCATTAACTTACTTGCCTGGGAGATGCTAAAGCTTACTGGAAGTTTAGCTTCAGCTTGTTGGCGCCGAGTGTGGTGTGTAGTTTCCAAGTCGAGTTCTTTTCTACGGTAGTCTAGAGCACTCTCGGCTTGCTTCTTATTGTGTTCACGTTGTATCTCCAGATCACGTTCTTTTAATTCAAGCTGTTCCCTCTCACGCTCACGTTGTAGGGCAGCTTGTTCTTTCTGGAACTGTAGAGCTTCTTTTTGGCGTTCACGCTATAGGGTGGCAAGTTGTCGTTGTTCCTTCGCTAGTTCTAACTTTAACTTCATAGCTGCTATAGTATGCCGATCTGTAATGGAATAGTTTTCGTGAGAATTAAGATAAGGTTATGCAAGTCACTTTTGGTGGCTCTATGTGGAACATCTATGTGGTACTCATGTGTTAGAGTTTGTAATTCTGTCTTCTTGGCACTACTTAAGATCCCTAATTCATTTGCTGGATCACTACGAAATGTTGAGAGACGAAACATTTTGAGATAGCAAACAGATGTACAGAGAATATACCTGTGGTATTATAAGTGTCAGTAACAGGATGACGTAGCAACTGGTGACTATCCTGTGGGAATTCAATCGTTAATGTGAAAACAATTAACATTAATATTAAATGTTAAGTGATCAAAATGCAGGGAAATCTTGTACCCGGTACTCTATATACGAGAATAAGGGCAAGAAAATCCTACTAAAATAAATGAAACTTTGATAGTTTCAAAAGTGAGAGGTAGTCCAAAAACGTAGGGATACCTTGCCAGGTCTCTATAGGACAGAAGCAAGGGGTTTCCTACTTAACTAGATGACACTTACAGAATTAGCGTTCTTTGTGCTCTGGAAAAGAATGCCAATTCCCTATCTGAGTAAGTATCATAATCTCTGACCGACGCGTAGGCGTGCGAGTGTCAACTGGTGACGAGAACTGCTGTTGGGGTCCCAACTCAACAGCGTAGTCCGTGCTAGAGGAACTATGGCCCTCTTTATCCTCCTTCAGTCGGATTACAGAAGATAGGGTACGTGTCCCAAAGACAAACCAAAGTACCAGGGTACCAAAGGGGTGATCTGCCGTATATGAGAAATATTCTAGGGACGAGAATAAGGTGGAAACACGAGTAATAACACCGAGGGATGAATAACCAATTAAGAGAGTGACTGTGGCCACCAGACACCACGTAATCCACAATCATTCAACACTCATAAAATGTTACACTCTGAAAGCACAAAATACACAGCACCATAAACATTATTGAAAGCTATAAAATTATTGAAAAATGCAACATGTAACAAAGCCAAGTACGCTTACCACAAATTGAAATGATTGGTCTAGAATCAGTACCTAAGTAGTTCTTCCAGGACAAACCTTATTGTGAAGACACTCTCGCGGATGGGCCCCCATTAATGTGATGAGAAATGTAGGTGTTAAGGCAGTCTTCTCTGACAGGTGGAAATGCCAATCACATTAGAAAAACAAGAGAAACAAAAATGTTGACTGCTTGGCGGTTGTTTCCTGTGCTAAAGTAAGTAATTATCAAAAGAAGGCACCAAACCGGGAAGGCTATGTAGCACCATCAAACGTGCGGAATAATCAGAGGGCGCTAAATATCACCAAGCATGCCAATACGAGAACAAAAACGCACAAGGCGAACGATATCAAAAGTATCAGTCACCAAGAATTCTATCGAGGGAGAGGTGACCGCGAGGGGCAGTCGGAAAGCAAGACACACGCTCGTCCCGGAAGTCAGGACATTCAAGAAGGACATGCACGACCGTAAGAGGGACAATGCAATTAGGACAATAAGGAGCAGGGCGGCGCTCCATCAAGTGACCATGGGTTAAGCGAGTATGGACAAGACGCAACCTCGCCAGAGCAGTTTCCCATCGCCGGTTACGGTGATAGGAGGACGGCCACGAGGAAACACAACATTTCAGAATACGGAGTTTGTTACCAGTAACAGACGACCATGAAGCCTGCCAACGGGTAAGGATGGAGGAATGGATAACCGGGTAAAAGTCGGAATATGGAAAACCTTTACGAGAGATGGGACAAGAGCGGACAGCTTCCTTGGCGGCAGTATCCGCACGCTCATTTAAAGACACACCAATATGGCTGGGAACCCAACAAAACTCAACCGACTTAAACTTACTGCGAACAAGAAACAGCCAATGCTGGATCTCGACAACTACTGGATGAACCGGATTAAAGGACCCGAGCGCCATGAGGGCGCTACGAGAGTCAACAACTACCACAAAGGAAGACTGACAACGAGAAAGCAGGAGACGAAGAGCATAGAGAATAGCGTATCCTGTGCTAAAGTGAAAGGGAAAAACACTCAAAACAAATCTTATTATTATTAACATCTTTATTGACAAAATTAATTACAATTTTGCCTAATCTGAGGATTTTGATAGTCTGATTAAAGTGAGGATAATGCTAGTATTCACTGTCACGCAGGACAGAGGGTCATACATAAGACAATAGGTCTAAACTGTAGGCTGAAGCACATATATATCATGGTTACAATCAATGTTTTAATATATGGATATGTGAAAACAAGTTTCTACTGTGTACTGCCACACAAGGGTAGGGATGGGTTCATAGGTGATGCAGCTTAGAAGTAATATACATAAAAATTGTTCTTCATTCTTTAAAAATGGACAAGCAAATTTTGGGTAAATTGTTAGGATGTCGTCCAGAACACCCGAGTCAATAAAATAGTTACACAGTTGGTGGTACAAGAGGCCAGGAGGTCTAAAGTCCTTTACGGTTTCACATTCATCAATGTAGTGTTCTAGTGAATGCATTAAAGGTTTATCACAGAGTTTACAATCTGAGTATTCTGGTAGTGACTCAGCCTCACTAACCTGCCAGATGTGTCTATAGCCAAGGCGAATTCGCGCAATGACTACATCACATTGCCTGGTTCGGCTACTATGCTGACCATACAAATACCTATTATTACAAAACTTGTCATAACTTTTAATACTGCAGCTTTCAGGTCTCTGGGCATTTCTTAGCTCTTCTAAATCTGAATTAATTTCTTTAATTTGTATGTTTCTAATAACTGCATTAGATAGTCCAAAGTCATAATCAATGTTTTCTTTCCTGCAAGCCTCATTGGCCAATCGATCTACGAAGTCATGTTTTCCAACTCCAACATGGGATGGGATCCACAAATTTTATACAAGAGTTATTATAATTGGCAAAAATTACATTCCATTTAATATTACAAGCTACTTCCGACATACATTGTGATAGGTTATTTAAGGACTCCAGAGCACTTTTAGAGTCACAGAAAATAACTCCACCACCATTGAGCTTAAGGAATTCAGTGGTTAGATAAATGGCCACTAGCTCGGTCTGTGTCGTGCTAGCCCAGTTGTTCAATCTCTGTGTACAAGACATGATCATTTCATTCCTTTTATACACTGCACATGCACAACCTGTTCTACCAGTGCCTAACAGCACAGAGCCATCAGTAAAGGCATAGGATTCAGTCGGTTTGAGAATTTGAAGATGACTGTCAATAGCTTCTAATGTTATACATCTCAAAATGTCAGTGTTATACATTTGTTTAACACTGATGGGGTATAATGCAGAGAGACCTCCACATCTTTCCAAGGGGGAATATAGTGAACAGTTTTATCAGGGTTAAGAGACTTCATTATAAATATTTTCATTATAAATAATGAACTTTAATTTACTTTAAACAAATATAAACAAAATAAAGATAATCCCTTGGCTATGTACAGTGCGAATCAAAAATATATACAAAGACAAAACACAATATAAAATGAAATAATGATTACGTTACTCTACAATAAGCAAGACAAAAATTAGTTAAAGGTGCTGAGAATAGTGAGCTGGCTGAAACCTCTACTAATATACAGGACGTATGCTTAGATAGAAGCGTCAGCTCTAGAGCACAAGAATATTCTGATTCCAACTGCTCGTGCGAGACTATATATAGACGATGCAGATGGCGCTGGAGTTGCGTGAAGTCGCTGATTCACCAATGGGGAGAGTGTTGGTTTGAAGAGGTTGTTTGGTGATCAACGAGGTGGTGCGCCGACAGTGAGGGAGGGGGGTAAGGAATCAGAGTAGGGTAGTGTACCTCCTGTAGAGACATCTGTTATTCCACTTATATACTCTTGAATGTGGTATCTTGATGTTGCCGATGTATGGAAGTAACGCGATGTAGGAAGGAGCACGCTAAATCTCTCTTGAAAGAGATTACTGTCACAATATATATATATATATATATATATATATATATATATATATATATATATATATATATATATATATATATATATATATATATATATATATATATGTATATATATATATATATATATATATATATATATATATATATATATATATATATATATATATATATATTGGTGTATACTGGCAGCAGGTTTTCTTTTAAACATGTCTCATTGAATATGACCGCATATTCTGTATTTACTATCTTCTGATTTAGGGCTTCTATCCCTCTAACTATTTTCTTAGCATCAGGGCTTAGCTGAAATAGGAGTTCTCCAAAACTCATTTTCGTAATTTCTGGGTGAAGAAAAGATGTGGATTACTATAGAATGTATTACACTTATTTAAACAATTTGCACAACGTTTCGAACCTCCATGGTTCATTCTCAAGTGAGGAAATGTTACAATGTGGTTTGATTATATACCCGCACTGGGTCAGGTGATAAGACAATAAAGGTGAAAACATAGGGGATACATAGGGGATAAATGGGGTGAAACATATGAACATAAGAATAGAGGTAACCGCAGAAGGCCTATTGGCCCATACGAGGCAGCTGGCATCTACATACAAAGATTAATCCAGTGTAATTGGCCTGTTATGTTGAACATTGTCTTCTTCTGTCTTCTGAACGCACTTCTCAGCCTACTATGCAAGAGCCGATTTGCCTAATAAGCCAAGTTTTTATAAATTATGGTTTTTTTGACTACCTAACCTAACCTAACCTAACTTTTTCGGCTACCTAACCTAACCTAACCTATAAAGATAGGTTAGGTTAGGTTAGGTTAGGTTAGGTTAGGTAGGGTTGGTTAGGTTCGGTCATATATCTACGTTAATTTTAACTCCAATAAAATAAATTTAACCTCAAACATAATGAAATAGGTAGCTTTATCATTTCATAAAAAAAATTAGAAAAAATATATTAATTCAGGAAAACTTGGCTTATTAGGCAAATCGGGCCTTGCATAGTAGGCTGAGAAGTGCGTTCTGGCTACTAGGTACGACATATATATATATATATATATATATATATATATATATATATATATATATATATATATATATATATATATATATATATGTCGTACCTAGTAGCCAGAATGCACTTCTTGGCCTACTATGCAAGACCCGATTTGCCTAATAGGCTGAGTGATTTTCTTTATTTTCAATGAATTGTTTCCTATTGGTTTAATTGAATTATTATTATTATTATATTACATTAATTTTAAGAACATATTTTATTGATTTATTTATGTTAGTTTAGGTTAGGTTAAGATAGATTAGGATTGGTAGGGTTTGTTAGGTTCAGTCATATATCAACGTTAGTTTTAACTACAATTTAAAAAAAATAGCTCATACTGTTATGATCCCAGGCAGCCGAAAAAACGAGTCTTCCCTTTGAGAATTATTCTACCAAGCCTGACCTGACTAGGAGGTCGGAGATATACAGACATGAAGATTCATTTGTAAAAATAATTGGGTAAATTTTACAGAGAGTTTAAGAATGTGGGCAGTGAATAAGAAAATAGATAAATGACTGGTTATGAGATGTGAATAATTTGCTAAAGGCGTGAGGCTTGCTTCGAAAGGGCTTTGACCCCACTTGAGTACCAGACATCGTGAGGGGAGGCTGTGCTCCATTTGAGCTCCCGTTGGAGAGGATCCCCTGTTGGATATACCTTCAAGAGAAAGGAAGTGTGCAGACGTTCCAGCTGTGGAATCGAGCTGGGAACGTGAGGTCTCAAGTTCTGGGCAGCAAGGAGAGTTTGTTAAGCCACCCAGAGACATTATCGTGGGCCGTGGGAGCACCCTGATCAGACTACGTCAGAGAGAGAGAGCGCCCTCGACTAGACAATCTGTGGTAAGCACGATTTTAAGCCAGTTTATAGTGATTACTTGTAGTTGGTCGTGTGCCCAGTGACAGTAGCGAATATATATTGATAAGTTACACATGTTTTGGAAAGGCAGAAGGCCTAAAATAAAAAGAGTGGAGAGGGAGGAACGTCCTGGAGTACAGAGCGACGTCCATCTCCTATGAGCGCTGGCAGATGACTGAGGGAGCCCAGATCCTGGCGGGGTAGCTGCCTCGAGGGCTGCCTGGCCGGGCGGAGCATGGACCAGCCCAAACGGGAGAGTCCACTCTCACAGTATGTAGAGAGCAGATAGATGTTGGATGCAAACATATTGTGTGGATTATTTCGTTTATGTGTTTAAGGGGAAACGTTTTTATTGGCTTGTCAATGGGTTGCAGGTTTGTCAGGGGAAGAAGTTGCTGAGAACGTCGAGCCAGTAGAGTGAGTTAGTGGACGAGGCTCCAAGACTGTGGAACGAGTAGTGTACTCCGAGGAAGAGTAGCCCCCACAGTGAAGAGTAGGACCTCGTGCTGTGAGGAGAAGCAGTGAAGGGGAGTGTCACGTGCTTCTGTAATACCAGTGTCGAAACTCCAGTTCTGTTCGAGGAAACTTCATGGTGTAGCAGCCAGGAGAGCTGTGGAGGACCCTAGTAGAAGTGGTGAAGCACCATAGTTGCTCAAGGAAGACTTCATGGTGTAGCACCCTGGAGGAGCTGTGGAGGAACCTGGTAGTTAAACCCGGAAGAACCTGAAGATGTCAGGGTAGCGAACTTCCAGATGTGGAAGGGACGTTCTGGTTGATTACCATGTGCAAAGGATTGAACATGGGTTGCCAGAGAGCACCACCCAGGTATCACACTCACCAGATGTTAAGGTTAGGGAGAAGGACATTCCCTTGTTTGTTCCCGAAGAGGCGGAGAGCTTTTTTGAGCACTTTGAAAAGGTAGCCAGCATCAAGGAGTGGCCACAGGAGGAATGGGCCCAGGTGGTCCAGTTAAGATTGACCGTTGCAGCAAGGTAGTCATACACCCAATTGTCACTGGAAGAGTGCCAGGATTATGCCACAGTAAAGAGCAGCATACTGTGCTCATTTCAGCTAACCCCCTAACACTTTGGTATGCCCCCCCCCCGCACTACCCTTCAACTGTGCGATTTGGGTCCCAGGGTTTCACGGGAGCGTGCGTTAATTCTGAAAAGTGTATACTCTCTTCAACTTTGTCACCTTAATTCTCGTCCTACAAGATTAAATTTGGTATCATTGTGTTCGCAATAGAATTCTCTACAGCACTAAATGCATATAAACTCCAAAAGCCCGGCTAATTACCCGCAGAAAACAGAGAAAGTGCGAACGAGTTACACAGGAGCGCGCAAAAGCGATACAATGTGTTCACTATTTTCACTCTGGTCACCTCAATTTTCGTCCTAGGTCTATCATTTTGGTATCAATGGGTTCGCAATACAATTCTCTAGAGGAGCATTAGCATATAAAATAAAAAACCTGGTCACGCTCCAACCGCCGACGAGTTGAAGACGGGCCACGTTAGCCGCGAGTGAGGGCCCAGACGTCTTCCAGCTAAACTCCCAATTCCTGCCCACAAATGTTTAGTACTATTGTGTGTTGAACATGACATAGGCGTGTAGGGAAGACATAGGCGCGCATTTTAAAACCAGTCCCAAAAATATCGGATAAAAACCTGATTTTTGGCGATTATTTAAAGTGGATGACGCAACACTGCGTCATGCCCAGCAGCACCGCCAGTAAACGGATGACGCAATGCTGCGTCATGCCCGAGCGAAAGTGCTAAGCTTATAGGAAGCGCTTCAGAGAGATGATGAAGGTTGGAGCATGTACTTTTGCTGAGATAGCAAGGGATCTGGAAAGACGATTCCAGAAATGGATTGAGGCTGCCAGAGTTAGATCTTACGCTGACCTGAAGCAATTGATGGTCATGGAAAAGTTCTTAGAAATGATGCATCCCGAAACAAAGTTCAAGATCCAAGAAGCGGGGGTAAAGGAGGTGAAAGATGCCGCAGATAGGGCAGATATGATTACTGAAGCATACAAGAGCTTGAGGGAGAACAGAGTGAGAAGCGAGGCGAGACGCAGCAATAGCAGATCGAGTGGAGTCTGGGGAGGAAGAAGTTTTGGGGGGCAGACAAGCAGACCAGCTAGTTTTAAGCCCCAGGAAGGAAAGTTTCCGAGTCCGCCTGCTGGAGGTAAGCAGGAAAATAAAAATGTGCAGAGGAGACAAGAGTCCAATGAAGCTCCAAAGAGTACGAGTAGTACGTCTGGCCCGAGGATCTCCAATATGAGTGGGCAGAGTCAGAGCCACTCGGGGGCTTATAGGAGAGATTTCTCCCAAATGAGGTGCTACATGTGCAACAGATCGGGTCACACGATGCGCAATTGTCGGCAGGGCAAGAGAGTCGTGACCCTGACCACCTGTGATCCCCGTAAGAAGTACGTTGATGTACAACAAGACAAACCACAGAAGGTAGATTTGACGAACGAGTGGTATAGGCCGTTCATCAGTAAAGGTTGGGTCGGCAGAGAGGGTCAACCCGAAGTGGAGGTTAGAATCCTCAGGGATACTGGAGCCAATCAGAGTTTGATTCTGAGAGGTCTAATAGGAAATGATCGACTGTTAGCTGGCAGTAGGAGGATAAAGGTTCATGGGTTGTTGTCTAAGGGTGACATGCCCGTGTGTGCTGTCCGATTGAAGTCAGATTATTTGTCGGCGGAGGTGATGTTGGGAGTGTGCCCCAACATACCTGTTTCAGGAGTCCAAGTGATACTGGGGAATGACTTGTGTGGGCCCTAGGTGTTGCCAGAGCTTATAGTATAAGCTGTGCTGGAGGAGTACCAGAAGGACCACGGTACAAGTGGAACACCGGACAAGGTAGATCTAGCCAGCATCCTCGAAGATGAAACAGAGGACAATCAAGTCATTGTATACCCGGCCTGTGTGGTGACGGAGTCGGAAGTAGCCGCCGAGGTCGACACTGAAGATGATATGGCAGTGTCGACTCCACTAAGGGAGGAGGACATGTCTGGGTTGTTCGGTGAAGATCCAGCTCAGAAGAATGAGGGTTCGAGGAGACAGGAAGTGAGGATGACCCTACCTGAAAGGTTCAGCGTGAACCGAGCGGACCTGATTAGGGCTCAGAAAGAGGAGTTTATAGATCTAATCAGGGAGGCAAAAGGGGGAAACTCATGTCCGGAGTCCCCCGTGTATTACTACTTGGACGATGACGTACTAATGAGGAAGTGGCGACCGGACAAAGCCGGCACAGATAAGGTATGGTTGGAGAAGAACCAAGTGTTAGTGCTGAAGGAGTTTAGGGCGGCAGTGCTAGAACTAGCCCACTCCGTAGATATGTCAGGGCACTTAGGGGTGAAGAAGACCTTAAATAAGGTGCAGGAGCACTTCTACTGGCCGAACGTGTGGAAGGATGTAAAGAAGTATTGTAGGACATTTTTGGCGTGCTAACGTGCAGGTAAGCCGGCTCCGGCTGTACCAGAGGCACCTTTAAAGCCCATACCGGCATTTGGCGCGCCTCTTGAGAGAATCTTGATAGACTGTGTAGGTCCGTTGCCAAGGACCAGAAGAGGCCACGAGTATTTACTGACCATAATGTGCACAGCCACCCGTTTCCCCGAAGTGATCCCCCTAAGAAGAGTGACGTCGAGAGCTGTTCTGGATAGACTACAGAACTACATTGCGTGGGTAGGAATGCCCAAGGTTATCCAGACGGACCAGGGGAGTGTCTTCCAGTCGAAGTTGTTTAGGGAAACTGTGAAAGGATGGAGGGTAGAGCAAGTGCGCTCGTCACCATATCACCCTCAGTCACAGGGAGCATTGGAACGTTTCCATGGAACGCTAAAGAGTTTGTTGAGGATATACTGTACTGAGGAAGGGAGTAATTGGGAGGAGGCATTACCATCTGTGTTGTTCGCTATCAGGGATGCGGTAGTAGAATCACTCGGATTCACCCCATTTCAACTGGTGTACGGACACTCCGTAAGGAGCCCAGTGGGTGCGCTGAAGGAGCAGCTCACCATGGATAGGCCTAAGGTGGATGCGGGACAATATGTGAAAACTTTTAGAGAGCGACTCTCTAGGGCCAGAGATTTGGCCAAGGAAAATTTGAGAACGTCCCAGGCAGAGATGGTAAGACATCACGACAGGAAGGAGAAGGGCAGGTGATTTCAATAAGCTCAGGTGTTAGTCCTCCTGCCGGTGAAAGGAAATATATACGAGTCGAGATTTTGTGGACCATATACCATCCAGAAGGCGCTAGGGGATGTGAATTATGTAATACACATGCCAGATCGTCCGAGGAAGTCACAGGTTTGCCACGTGAACATGATAAACAAGTTCTATGACAGAGATAAGCCTCTAGGCGAAGAACAGATGGAAACCCCGTTGCAGGCGTCTGTGCTTTGTGTGGGGGACGGCAGAGGAATAGAGGAGGGGAACAGTAAGTTAGAGAGGGCCGATGACGCAAAGATATCGAATACGGAAAGCCTGGCCAAAATAGGTGAGCGTCTGGGTCATTTGGAGGATGATCAACCCCAGGAATTAGTGGAGATCCTATGGAGGAATTTGTCGTTATTCACAGACGTGCCCAGAAGACTCCGCGGAACGGTGCACAAAGTAAATGTAGGGAGTGCTGACCCCATCAAGCAGCACCCTTACAGAGTTAACCCGGAGAAAGCAGCGGAGATGAGAGCAGAAGTAAAGTATCTGCTAGATAACGACTTGGCAGAGGTTAGCAACAGTGACTGGAGTTCGCCGTGCCTCCTTGTGAAGAAGAGTAATGGCACGTACCGGTTCTGCACTGATTATAGGAAAGTGAATGCAGTCACAGTCGCTGACTCGTTCCCGATACCACGCATAAATGATTGCACAGATCGGATTGGGAGTGTACGTTATGTCTCGAAAATAGACCTGCTGAAGGGATACTACCAGATTCCCCTGTCCGAGGAGGCCAAGAGGATGTCAGCGTTCGTGACTCCCGACGGCTTGTACCAATATAAAGTGGTGCCGTTCGGAATGAAGAATAGTGGTAGTTGTTTCCAACGAGTAATGAATCAGGTATTACAAGGCGCAACCGGATGTGCAGTGTACATCGATGATATTGTAGTGTTCGCTGATTCCTGGAAGGATCACGTGGATCGACTTTTAGATTTGTTCGATCGATTGGAGAAGGCCAATATGACGATCAACTTAGCAAAAAGCGAGTTCGTGAGAGCCCGCCTGGAGTACCTTGGGCATATAGTAGGGCAAGGGGAGGTTGCTCCGGTCAGAACAAAGATGGAGGCCATTGACAATTTCCTGGTGCCCAGGAGTAAGAAAGAATTGTTGAGATACCTCGGTATGATTGAATATTACTGGAAGTTCTGCTGAAATTTCTCCACCATAGCTGCTCCTATGACAAGTTTGCTATCAAAGAGCAAGAAGTGGGAGTGGAATGGAACAGCACAAGAAGCATTTGAAAAGACCAAAAGATTGTTGACCGAGGCGCCTGTACTTGTGTTGCCCAATTTTGGAACACCGTTTACGTTATTTGTAGATGCCAGTGATATAGGGGCTGGAGCTGTACTGACGCAGCAGAATGACGGAATTTACCGCCCCGTCTCCTTCTTCTCGAAGAAGTTCGTTAAGCACCAGAGGTCGTACAGTACGGTCGAGAAAGAGACTTTGGCCCAGGTGATGGCATTGAAACATTTTGAAGTGTATGTGAGTGGGGGAGGACACCCAGTAACGGTGTATACAGACCATAATCCCCTAGTTTTCCCGAGAAAAATGAAGCATACGAACCAGAGGTTAACCAGATGGTTTTTATTGCTTCAATAGTATGACCTGGTGATGACGCACATAAGAGGGCGAGACAATGTAGTGGCTGATGCGTTATCTCGAGCCTAACCACTAGAATAATTCTCAAAAACAAGGGGGAGGGAGTGCTATGATCCCAGGCAGTCGAAAAACGAGTCTCCCCTTTGAGAATTATTCTACCAAGCCTGACCTGACTAGGAGGTCGGAGATATACAGACATGATGATTCATATGTAAAAATAATTGGGTAAATATTTACAGAGAGTTTAAGAATGTGGGCAGTGGATAAGAAAATAGATAAATGACTGGTTATGAGATGTGGATAATTTGCTGAAGGCGTGAGGCTCGCTTCGGGAGGGTTTTGACCCCACTTGAGTACCAGACATCGTGAGGGGAAGCTGCTCTCCATTTGAGCAGATTTGTTGAACGAAGATCTTGCCCAAAATTAATGATTTCAGATAATGGATCTAAGCTCGTGGCAGGAGAAGCTTGCTTACAAGAAATATGGAAACATCCAGAAGTACACTCTGTGCTCAAACAGATACAATGCTACTGGAAATTCATCCCTCCAAGAGCACCTTGGCACGGCGGTTTTTACGAAAGAATGGTGGAAACTGTTAAGAAATGCCTAAGAAAAACCTTACACCGGCAGAAAATTAATCTCACCGAATTACAGACCCTTGTCGTGGAAATTGAAGCACGAGTCAACAACAGACCTCTAACTTACTTATCAGAAGATTTCTCCCAAAGAGAACATTTAAGCCCCTCTCATTTGATTCATGGTGGTCTTCTGAGCCCTCTAATATCTCCAGGAGACGAGGATCCAACTGACCCTTCATGTGTCAAAGCGAGTGACTTAGTGGAGAGTTATAGACACCTTTCAAGAGTAATAGAGAAATTGAATGAGGTCTGGACACGTGAATATTTAACTGCTTTAAGAGAATATCATTATGGAGCTGCAAGCCCATACAATAAAGTTCAACTTAAACCAGGTGATCTTGTCCTAGTAGACAGTGATGGACCCAGGTCAGATTGGCCTATAGGTAAAATTGTTGACATCCATTCTGACCACCACGGTATTTTACGAATTGTTAAAGTTCAGTGTCGAGGCACTACTACCTTGAAAACACTAGAAAAATTAGTACCTTTAGAGTTAGCAGAACACGAGTGTTCTATAGATATACCTGTAATCCAAGTTTCAGAAAATAATGATTCTACTCAACCGAGCACAAGGTCATCTAGAGTCGCTGCTCAAAACTGCAAACGGAAATTTAAACAATATTTTGATTCCATTCAAGAGTAGGTAACATATCATTTAAACTTGAGATGATCATGCTGATGCAGTGGTGAGTTGGTGCCCAGAAATTAGATAGTTACGAGTTATAATGACCCTGGGCAGTAGCCTCACTGTATTGATGAGGTCTCCTTGATCTTAAATGACCCAATTATTCATAATTTATTTTTTGATAATATCATTCTGTTTCTTACAAGAGAATTATTCAATAATTTTCAATGTTTATTTACGTCCCCATGTTGACTTAGAGTCATCTACCACAGATTCGGGACATTCGTTAGGGGCGTAATAACCTACTAACCCATGAATATAACTTCAGGATAGACAAACAGGTGTACGTTAGTACTAATACCTGAACTACGACCTGAGTTTTCTCCTCCCGGAGTTATGTTGGAAATAACCAACAGTTTTATACATCTCTGTATTTTATACAACCTTTGTATTAACCACAAGTAGTTACTAAAATTACTAACTTGTAGATTTAATCATCATCATGATTTATTTTAAACATGTTGCCAGATTCATCCTAGTCTGTGTGACGATGCGAGGAACGACAGGCAGAAACATGAATTCTCTCCACATTATTTTTTTATCTTTATTTAAGAAAATACAATATAAATTAAATTATATAAAAGTTTTACAAGACAATTATACATTGCAATTCTTAGTGAACAAGTTTTCCATTAGTACAGAATATGATCTTTAAAAACCCCTGAATGTTATACTTATTTTCCGTTAAACGATTTACAAAATTTGGAGAATAAATTTACATTAAAATACAGGTGAGATTATTACATTTACATATATTTTATATAATTCTCAGCAAACAAATTTTCCATATCATCACCGAGCATGAGCCTTAAACCCCAAATATTATACTTGATCCTGCCTCGCAAGAACTTCAATATTTTGTCTACTGAGTAACCTTCCTGCCTGCCTATCCAAGCACAAAAAATGTAATCAGAAAGTAACATAATTATTGTATTCTTAATGTCAATATGCA